>SKCR01001384.1:600000-786251 GCA_019454045.1 Zanthoxylum bungeanum | reverse complement strand
TCCCAATGTAATACATATACATATCATTATAATGAATTTTTGAGGAATTTACAACAGATAGATCTCATTAAAGCAATACAATTTTCAGTGATTTCGAAGTTGCTAAGGTGGAAAATAAGAACGATTCTAAAGGCATCAAATTGCAGTCATAGAATTGTTATGGTTGATATTCGGGGAGCCAATTCGAATCATATTTATGTCTGGTTCATGAATACAAATAATTCATTTTTCATAATATTTTATATTAATGGCAGTACCTATTGTTTTTTATATATATCTGATCTAGTTTGATTAGATTGAAACTAAATCTGGTTTAGTGATATTTATATATTAGATAAATACCCGATGATTTATAACGTAGTGGCAGTTACAACGTAGGTTGTAATTGACATTGATAAATGAAATTAGAAATTGTATATTCTCAAATAAAGTTTCTAGTCAAGATTTATTGACACGGGTCAATTAGTAAAATCCGTTGAGACCAGTACATGTCGTATATCGAGACTTGGTTCGATGGTTTATCCCAATGAACCTTGAGTCTTCAAAGACTCATATAGATTTGTAGATGTTTATTCGATAAATATTAAACGACTCACCGAAAATTTCATAATAGATGATACATCAATGTCAATAGGAATCTTCTCGAGTCGAGTAGCATAATGGTCCTTAGACTTGAGATATCACAATGGATATATTGCAGGGGTTTTATGGCGAAAATCTGGTAACGCAGCGGAATCGAGGAAAATCAAAATTTTCCGATTTCAAAGTTTTTCTTGGATCAATTAAATAAACTTATTTATTTAATTATCCAATTATTAAATTCTGAAAAATTACACAAGAAATCAAATTTCTTGGTAATTGCCTAATTGCCCCACAACTTTGCAAATTGATCATTTTAGTCCTAAAATTGTCAAATATAATTTTGGATGATTCTGAATCATTTCTAATATGATTTCCAACATGTGCAACACATCAAAATCATATTGCAATAAAATCCCCATTTTTTGCCTAATTGCCGAACAGCCCCAACATTTTCTAATTTTTACAATTTGGTCCTTTTATGTTCAAAACATGCCAAGATCAAATCTGAACAACTCAAAAATTATCATGCATCATATACACACTCTAATACATCACATATATGAAAAGCCTCAAATTTGGAAAGGGTTAAGAACCCTAATTTTATAATTTCTTCAAATTGACAAATATTACCAAATCTTTTAAATCCAACACTTTAATTCATTCTTTACCACACCAAACAAGTCTCACCATCATGAAACAACTCAAGAACAATTCTAGGTCATCAATGAGTGGCTTAGAAACTCTAGAATGACAACTTGATTATCAAATAATCAAAAGTAAGCCATTGAAACCATTTCAAGCTCACTTATAAACCATACATGCACACATCTTTCAAACAAGTTCACAACCAATTAAAACACAAACTATAAGTGTAGAGACAACATCCTAGCAACACATATTGAAGCCAAGCATGTTAGAAATATTTTCTATGTTGAAGGTTTTAAAGAAAAACTTACAAAATCAATAATTTTCCAAGCTTTTTCCTTTTTTCTTCAAACATTTCTCTCAACTCTTTGTGTTTGTTTTTGTAACTTATGAACCCTTAACCTAATGAAATGAAACAAAACAATATATACCTCCTCCAAAAAGCCCTTGGCCGAATTTGGTATATAGAAAATATCTAGATATTTTAATTTTTGTTTCATTAATTTGCTTTATCAACTTGCATAAGTCATCATTAAACCATTTAATGATTTTCTTAAAGTCAAATAAAGCAACTCATGGCATTTCCAAAAATATCAAAACTTAAGATATTAATATTTTTAATTAATTCAATTATTTAACAATTTAATAATTATTTAAATACAAATATTTTAAATATATGTATTATATTTACTTTAAATATCCAAATACATATATACATTTATGATATATGTCAAATATCATAATTTGACATTTAATTAATGTGTATTTAATAAAATCTATCATTAAATATAAATACACAAAAATTAGGAAATGACTATTAGGTCCATTCGCATGTATTTTTCGTTTAAACTTTAAACGACTTATAAATAATCAGTATTATTCATAAAAGTTGCCCTAGTGCTCTACGAGTATATTTCACTAGTGAGACTCTCTAGATTCAGGCATATCCGTCACGAAATCCAATTTCGTGTCCATAATTTACCCACCCGTAAATTATGACGACCACAGATAAACTCGCTGAATCATACAGGTCGAGGTCATGACATATGTATAATTCCTTCGTCACAGGTATCCAGATATATCCCAGAGATATAGATGAAAACTTCAAATTTCTATAGGGACAATCCCGTCGACGTCTCTATTAACAATCTCTAAAAGAACACTTAGAACTGACTTCTAAAGTGTACCACGGACCCATGGTTTTTATCTGATTGCTAATCATACATGGAATACCTATGCTTTGTACACAGAACTGACGGATCCTATCTCGACACAAACAGGACACAATGAGGATCTATCCACACCCAACGAACAGGCGGAGGTCTGATCTAAATAGATCGGTGACGTGACTGCCATCTAAGTGTGGAAGATGTCTCATGTGCCCACAATGGTATCTCAAGTCGAATAATCACAAATGCTACTCAACCCGAGAACATTTTTATTGACGTTGGTGTACCATCCATTAAGAATCTTCGGTGAGTCGTTCAATGTTTATCCGCTATAAACACCTACACGTCTATACGAGTCTCTAAGACTCATGGTTCATTGAGAAACCATTGGAATCATATATTCCAGTATACGACATGTACCGGTCTCAACGAGTTTACTTTACTGACCAAGTAGTGTAAACCTTGACCAGGAACAGTCTAAGAATGACAGCGTTATGATACAACTCAATGTCAGTTGCGACACTTTTACAACTGCATCATGACTAATCATTCTATGGTCTATTACGTCTATACTATATAAGAAGATATATTATATTATAGAAACTGCTCATTTTATTCGTAATAAAACATTTACAATAGTATTTACAAGGAAATACAACCGGGAATTGGCGCTCTGATCACCAACCCCAAAACAATCTCCCACTTGCTCTTGTGCCAATATCGATTGTATCTAATACCCATCGACACCACATGTTTATCAAATAGCTTCGGAGGTATGGTATTCATAAGCGGGTCTACTATATTATCTTCACTCGGTACCTTGCACACGACAATATGCCATCGCGACACGATCTCTCGAATGATGTGGTACTTGCGTTCCACATGCTTCGACTTCTGATGCGCCCTCGGTTCCTTTGCTTGCACATGGCTCCAGTATTGTCACAGTATAACGGAATTTCATTCTCCATACTTGAGACAACTCTCAATTATGTGATAAAGTTCCTAATCCATACAGCTTCCTTTGCAACTTCAGAAGCTGTAATGTATTCCGCCTCTATGGTGGAATCTACTGTTGACCCCTGTTTGGAACTCTTCCAGCAAACTGCACCTTCGTTAAGGGTAAAGACGAATCCAGATGTAGACTTTCTATCATCGGGATCCGATTGGAAGTCGAAATCTGTATACCCATTAACTTGCAATTCACTTCCTCCATAAATAATCATCCTTAGTACTTTAAGATACATCAAGATATGTTTAATGGCCATCCAATGGTCATTTCCTGGATTGGACTGATATCTACTGGTTACGCTAACAGCGAAACTGATATCAGGCCTAGTACAAAACATGGCATACATTATGCTACCCAAACACGAAGCATAAGTTGGTTAGACATTCTAACCTTCTCATCTTCTTTTTGTGTACTCATCTTCTTTGAAAGATGAATCTCATATCTGAACGGTATATTTGTTGTCTTACAGTTACCAAAATTGTATTGTTCCAAGATCTTATCTATGTACGTTGATTGGGATAACCCAATCAGCTTCCTCTCTATATCTCTATAGAGTTTTATGCCTAAAATATAGGAAGCTTCACCCAGGTCTTTCATGGAGAAATTCTTACAGAGGTAAGCTTTGACGCCTTGCATCTTCCCTATATCATTCCCAATGATTAGGATGTCATCAACATAGAGGACTAAAAATACCACTATGCTCCCACTGGCCTTCTGATACACACATGATTCCTCCAAATTCTTAAGAAAATCAGACAATCTAATAATCTCATCGAATCGAAGATTCAAACTTCGTGAAGCTTGTTTAAGTCCATAAATGGACTTCTTAAGCTTACATACCATACCCGAGTTCTCGCTGGACGCAAAACCTTCCGGATGTTCCATATAGATTTCTTCATCAAGAAATCTATTTAGAAAAGCCGTTTTGACATAAATTTGCCAAATCTCATAGTCATGATACGCATCTATAGAAAGCAAAATCCTAATAGACTTAAGCATTGCAACTGGGGAAAAAGTTTCATCGTAGTCGACGCCAGGTTGCTGCGTGTAACCTTTTGCTTCTAGTCGGGCCTTATAGGTTTCAACCTTCCATCAGGCCCACGCTTCCTCTTGTAAACCCATTTACAACCAATAGGAACCATTCCTTCGGGAAGCGGAACCAAGTCCCAAACTTGATTCTCATGCATTTAGTCTAACTCGGATTTCATGGCACTTTGTCATTTCACAGAGTCGATGTCCAACATCGATTCTCTATAGGTAAAATGATCAGTCTCTTCAACTAAAAGAACATCGAGACTCTTTTCTTATATCAAATACAAGCGTTCAGGAGGTCTAGATACCCTTTTGTGACCTACGGAGTGTGTTTGTTGAAGGTTCATCAGCTACTTGAACTTCAGGTTCCTCCGTTGGTTCGTTGTTTTCAGGTTGGACTTCATCAAGTTCAACCTATCTATGATTACCACCTTCTGACAAAAATTCTACTTCTAGAAATTTTGCGAAGCGAGCTACGAACACATTTTGATGCTCAGTATCATAGAACATATATCCATTCATATTTGAAGGATATCCAACAAGCCTAAACTTTTTCCCTCGAGGTGAAAGCTTATCTTGTTGAGTCATCCTAACATAGGTAGGACAACCCCAAACCTTAATATAATTAAGATTTGGTCTCCTACATGTCCATATCTCATATGAAGTCATAGGAACAGCTTTTGAATGAATCTTATTCAAAAGATGTGCAGCTGTTAAAAGAGAGTAGCCCATAAGTAATAAGACAAATCTGTAAAACTCAACATTGATTGGACCATATCCAATAAAGTCTGATTTCTCCTCTCAGATACTCCATTGTGCTGTGAAGTACCTGAAGGAGTATATTGAGCGAGAATCTCATTCTCTTTCATATAATCCATGAACTCACTGCTCATATATTCGTCGCCTCGATCAGATCGAAGGTATTTAATATATTGACCAATTTATTTTTCTATTTCATTTCGGAACTCTTTGAACTTTTCAAAGGTTTCCGATTTATGTCGTATCAGATAGACATAACCGTACCGTGACAGATCATCGGTAAAGGTAACGAAGTACGAATAACCATTGTGAGTAGTCTGACTTAGTGGACCTCATATATTGAAATGTATGAGTTCCAGTAAGTTAGTGGCGCGGTGTCCAACACATGAAAATGAGGATTTGGTCATCTTACCCTGAATACACGATTCACAAGTTGGATAGGGTTCAACGGTGAGATCTGGTATCAAACCATTCATAACCAATTGGGTAAGGTGTTTAACGCCTATATGACCTAGCCTCATATGCCAGAGTTCAGTATTATTAATAACAGGTAAACTACGTTTATTAATCCCAGTATTCAAAATATCTTTAGAAGTATGCAATGTGTAATGACCATGCTCATTTGGACAACAAATGATCTGAATATTACGTTTATCATATAAATACAAAGAACAGTTCTTAGTACTAATACAAAAAGAGATATAATATTTGCTACACATCCCGGTACAACGTAGCAATCATACAAAAAAAGGTTCCCATTCGGTAAAGGGATCTCGCATACTCCCACTGTAACTGCATCCAGAGAGTCTTCACTCCCAAAGTGTAACTGCATCTCTCTAGGCTTCAGTTTCTTACTTTCCTTCAGCACCTGCAATGAATTACAAATGTGAACATGACAAGCAGAATCTAAAATCCAGCTAGATGTAACAGCTTCACAAGCCAGTGAGATATCAATAACTGGAAAAATAAAGATGCTCTCTCATTCCTTATCTGGGAAATGTAGTCATGACAGTTCCTTTTTCAGTGTCCGACTTTGCTGCAGTGATGGCATTTATCGTTAGAAGCCCTCTTGAGTTTTGCTATTTTTCCCTACGATTGAGAACCGAAACCTTTCTTCTTCTTCGCTTTCGTCTTCTTTCCCTTTGATCAGGTCTGGGAAGAAGCAGAAAGTGAAGTAGGTTTCGGAAGGCGAGTCGGTACTCCCTTCCTTAGGTCATCTTCCGCCGTGATCAGCATCATATGCAGTTCATGGTAGGAACAAATAATCCTATTCATGCTGAAAAACATCACGAATTGGTGATATGAAGTTGGAAGCAAACTAAAAATGACACTCCTACCGAGAATGTCATTCAGATGGAGATTATGTTGCCTCAGATGATCGATCAAATCGATCATGTCAAGAACATGCAAGCTTACAACTTGCCCCTCGTCCAGTCGCGCATGGAACAGTTTCATCGCAACTTTACGAAAAATAATTTGTTCTTGGTTCATGAACGATTCTCTTAATCGCATCATCATACTATACGCATTTGTCATACCATAGTATTATTTCTTGAGTTCCGGTGCCAGTGAACTTAAGATGTATGATTTAACCTTTAAATCATCATCTTTCTAAGCTTGAAAAACTTGGTGTTCCTCCGTTGTTGCGTCCTCAGACACAGCAAGGGGCATCGAACCCTCAAGTACATATCCCAACTTCTCGGAATCAAGGACAATCCTTAAATCCAAATCTCAATCGGTGAAGTTCTCAGCGTTTGTAAGTTTGTTTGTATCCAACATACGCGCAAACGGATTAGTCGATTGTGCCGCCATCGCTAATCTATCATACAGATTACAAAAAACGGTTAGCAGAAATAAAGCAGTTTCATATAATATCAAAAGCATTAATTAGATCATGGATTTTTAATCTAAAAATATCACTCCCACTAAATCATGCAATACTGTAATCCCCTGACATAATACAAAGATTTAATAATTAAATTAAACACAAATTGTGAAAGGTGGATCCCATGAATATATTTCAGCTCACAGCTTTGGCACAGTCTTGCCTACGTATAGTCATCAGGTAGACAACTCATTGTCAATCACTCAATAGTGACTCATGGGTTTCCGGTCCTGGTCATTTCTCATTGTGACAGCTTTGACACGTTCACAATGAGGCGTATCAAGGTTAAACTCGTCAATGATAAACTCAAGCTACTTGCGTAACCCTGACAGCGTTGGCACGTTCAGGATTTCGTTTTCGCTTGAATTTATCTAGTATCTGATATACATCCGGCATAAATAAATTTCTATCGGCTTCGCCCACACAGCTTTGGCACGATCTCGGATGTAGTCACAAAAAAGTATCCATAAACAATATTGACAAGACGGATCATGTAACATGCATCAAATACATAATTAACATAAACCTTACTAATTATGGATTTTCCGCAAAAGATATTTTTTACTTTATTTAATCAAATTAAATAAATACATGCATGTATAAAGTAAATATTGAATCAAACTTTGAATTTAAAAGGCATAACAATATTAGGGTGTCTAGAATCAGACTCGCTCTGATACCATTTTGTAGGGGTTTTATGGCGAAAATCCGGTAACGCATTGGAATCGCGGAAAATCAAAATTTTCCGATTTCAAAATTTTTCTTGGATCAATTAAATAAACTTATTTATTTAATTATCCAATTATTAAATTCTGAAAAATTACACAAGAAATCAAATTTATTGGTAATTACCGAATTGCCCCACAACTTTGCAAATTGATCATTTTAGTCCTAAAATTGTCAAATACAATTTTGGATGATTCTAAATCATTTCTAAAATGATTTCCAACATATCCAACACATCAAAATCAGATTGCAACAAAATCCCCAATTTTTTCCTAATTGCCGAACAGCCCCAATATTTTTCAGTTTTTGTAATTTGGTCCTTTTATGTTCAAAACATGTCAAGATCAAATCCAATCAACTCAAAAATTAACATGCATCATATACACACTATAATACATTACATATATGAAAAGTCCCAAATTTGGAAAGGGTTAAGAACCCTAATTTTATAATTTCTTCAAATTGACAAATATTACCAAATCTTTTAAATCCAATACTTTAATTCATTCTTTACCACACCAAACAAGTCTCACCATCATGAAACAACTCAAGAACAATTCTAGGTCATCAATTAGTGGCTTAGCAACTCTAGAATGGCAACTTGATTATTAAATAATCAAAAGTAAGACATTGAAACCATTTCAAGTTCACTTATAAACCATGCATGCACACATCTTTCAAACAAGTTCACAACCAATTAAAACACAAACTATAAGTATAGAGACAACATCCTAGCAACACATATTGAAGCTGAGCATGTTAGAAATATTTTCTATGTTGAAGGCTTTAAAGATTAACTTACAAAATCAATAATTTTCCAAGCTTTTTCCTTTTTTCTTCAAACTTTTCTCTCAATTCTTTTGTGTTTGTTTTTTTAACTTATGAACCCTTAACCTAATGAAATGAAACAAAACAATATATACCTCCTCCAAAATCCCCTTGGCCGAATTTGGTATATAGAAAATATATAGATATTTTAATTTTTGTTTCATTAATTTGCTTTATCAACTTGCATAAGTCATCATCAACCATTTAATGATTTTCTTAAAGTCAAATAAAGCAACTCATGGAATTTCCAAAAATATCAAAACTTAAGATATTTATATTTTTAATTAATTTAATTATTTAACAATTAAATAATTAAATAATTATTTAAATACAAATATTTAAATATATGTATTATATTTACTTTAAATATCCATATATATATATATATATATATATATATATATATATATATATATTATATATATATATTATATGTCAAATATCACAATTTGACATTTAATTAATGTGTATTTAATAAAATCTATCATTAAATACAAATACACAAAAATTAGGAAATGACTATTAGGTCCATTCGTATGTATTTTGTCGTTTAACCTTTAAACGACTTATAAATAATCAGTATTATTCATAAAAGTTGCCCTACTGCTCTACGAGTATATTTCACTAGTGAGACTCTCTAGATTCAGACATATTCGTCACGAAATCCAATTTCGTGTCCATAATTTACCCACCCGTAAATTATGACGACCATGGATAAACTCGCTGAATCATACAGGTCGAGGTCATGGCATATGTATAATTCCTTCGTCACAGGTATCCGGATATATCCCAGAGATATAGATGTAAACGTCAAATCTCTATAGGGACAATCCTGTCGACGTCTCTATTAACAATCTCTAAAAGAGCACTTAGAAATGACTTCTAAAGTGTACCATGGGCCCGTGTTTTTTATCTGATTGCTAATCATATATGAACTACCTATGCTCTGTACACAGAACTGACGGATCCTATCTCGATACACACAGAACACCATGAGGATCTATCCACACCCAACGAACAGGCGGAGGTCTGATCTAAATAGATCGGTGACGTGACTGTCATCTAAGTGTGGAAGATGTCTCATGTGCCCACAGTGGTATCTCAGGTCAAAGAATCATAAATCCTACTCAACCCGAGAAGATTCTTATTGACGTTGGTGTACCATTCATTAAGAATCTTTGGTGAGTCGTTAAGTGTTTATCCGCTATAAACACTTACACGTCTATACGAGTCTCCAAGACTCATAGTTCATTGAGAAACCATTGGAATCATATAGTCCAGTATACGACATGTACCGGTCTCAACGGATTTACTTTACTGACCAAGTAGTGTAAACCTTGACCAGTAACTGTCTAAGAATGATAGCGTCCTGATACAACTCAATGTCAGTTGCGACGCTTTTGCAACTGCATCATGACTAATCATTCTATGGTCTATTATGTCTTTACCATATAAAAAGATATATTATATTATAGAAACTGCTCATTTTATTCATAATAAAATATTTACAATAGTATTTAAAATGAAATACAACCTGAAATTGGCGCTCTGAGCACCAACCCCAACATATATGAGTTATCTTTCACACTTTGATGACAGTCACGTCACCGACCTATTTAGGTCAGACCTCTGTTTGTCTGTTGGGTGTACACTGATGATATCTGGTATGTATCAAGATAGAATATGTCAGTCATGTGTACATGACATATGTATCATGCATGTGTTTGCGATCTAGTAGATCCATGGTCATGGTACAATACAGAAGTGAGTTCCGAGTGTTAATTAGAGATCAAAAATTTATAAATCGACTATATTATACCTAATCACTTCCCACTCGTAAAGTAAATTAATAATTAGACTAATTAATGAATTAGACAATTTAACATTTTCTTACTTTACAAGTATAACAAGCCTATTTATGGTTTAATATATATTAATGTAATACATGTTATTTATAAAGCTAGGTGTTTGGATTTAACACCAAGTATTTTAATATGATTAAAAATAAAAAAATAATGATCAATTGACCATTTTTTGTTCCATTTTGGAAAATTTATTTTCTTTTTCATTTGATGATTGGTTGACCAAAATCCCTAACTTTTTCGTCCTTCAAAAAACGTCACAAGTGAGAAAGAAATTAAGAAAAATCACACACAACAACAACCAAGTTTGAAGAAATTAGAAGATTAAAGGTAATTTTTGAATTTCTTTAACTTAGAAAATTATTTCTTTGATGTTCTTGTGTATTTGAAATGGTTTTAGATATTCTTTTCTTTGAATTTTAGGTTTTTTGAATTGAATAATGGATTGAGAAGCTATGTGCATGTGTAGATATTTTTTGATTTAGATTAAGGTAATTTAGGTTCAATTTATTGTTGGACAACTTAGTTGTCATTCTAGAGTGTAATGACCACTCTTATTATGCCTATAATTGTTCTAGAATTATTCATTAGTGGTGACTTTGATTTGGTGTAAGATTAATTTGATTAGTTTAGATAAAATTAAACTTAAAGCATGAAAAATGATAATTTCGCTCATTGTTTTTAGACCTGTAAATTCTGAAAATTTTATGATGAAAAATATGTCATTTGGATGTCTATTGGGAGTTAGGATAATTTTCGAAAATTATTTCGGAGTGAAAGTAAGCGAAAACGGTGAAAACCAACGTCAGCGGATGAGTTTCAGGCTTACCGGATAACGTCTGCCCAAATAATGAATTAGTCACTTTTCAGGGAGTCCATGAACTGCCCAAATATAATTGGGGCTGACCTGGGCAGCCCCCGTATGGTCTCATTGGTCGGTTTGACTAAAAACGTGTTTACGTTATTTTACGGAAAATCATTTTCATAGAAATTTTGTAATGTTTCATTATTAATTAAGTCTTTATTTGATATCGAATAATATATTTAGGTGAAATATGAATAAATTATAGATATAGGACATCTGATAATTTATTCGATAAGTTTAAAATTTTAAAATTTACGATTTCGCCCGAACCGCGTGTAGGCACTGCATTTTTACACATAAGTCCATATGATGAGTCTCATTTTGGAGACACTACCTTTTAAGTCACGGAGGTCACGGGAAACGGACATCGGAAGGGGAAATTCAGAATAAACAAGGTTCACTGTTTTCGTTAGTGCTGCGTTCGTGTTTACGTTCGAACATCAAACGGATTGCGGGCGTTCGTGCCGCGTTCGAGGAAGCGTTCGAACGGTGTCGGTAATTCTGGTTTTGCTGCTAGCCTCACATCCAGCCCAAATAGCCCCCCAAAGCCCATAAAACACATCCCAATTTAAATAAATAAATATTAATTAAAACATTAACTAAATAAGATAATAATTAAATTAATTAAATAATTAAATAAAACATATACCAAACATAAAATAAGCAATTACCAACTTAAACTAAAATCATGCCTAATTTAAACAAATCACATACTAAATCAAAAATATAATCATACCAAGTTAAAATCAATCAACCAATATATTATTCCTAACTTAAAATATTGTATTCCTAAACCAAGCCAATCAAATATTCAACCTTCCCTATCTAGCCAAGATTTTTCCCCCCCTCAACCTTTGACTTCCCTTAACCAAACCAAATCAAATCCCTCTTTAATTAGCCAAATCCCTTTCCTTGTCAAGCCCAACCCTTTGCCTATAAAAAGAACCATTCACCAACCTTCTCAACCCTAGTCCCTAGCTCATACACAACACACAAGAAAATTACAGGAAGAACACACCCAAAAACAGTAAGCAAAAGATAAAGAGGAAACGGCAGCGAAACCACAAGAAAACAATAGCAAAAGACGGAGAACGACGACTCAAAACAGTAAGACAACGAACGAGAACAGTGAACCAGTGAACCGGGAGAGTTGCGGAGCATCCACCCTTCCGACGATCGTGTACCGTACATCCGAGAGGTGATTTAAAAGGTTAGACCTGATGGTACCTTTTCATTAGTTTATATTCGTTTTTTTTTATTATTATTATTGAATTCTATTCGCATGAGATTCGTTTATGGATGCATGTTGTGGCTTGAATGAAATGGAAGAGTGTCGTCTCTTGTGGTATATAGGATGGAAACCCATACGTAAATTCCGTAGCCGAATCCGAATGGACGGTAGTGCGGTCTGTTCTTGGGATACAACTCCACGTACCACTTGAGTAAACGGCATCTTCTCTTGTTTTGTGTTGCTTTTATTTATTTATTTTTCGTCACTTAAATTCTGCATGTTGCTCATTTATGCATGACTCAATCGAGCGCATGGGCTTAGTAAGTGGAATGAAAGATCCCCTATGGGGAGGGGTTAAAGCCCTTTACCACGATGCTTTGTCGCGCCGGTTGATGTGTGTTCGGTTGGATGCAAGACACGTTCAATCAGACATACTTAGAATAATATGATTGTCTTTATGTTTGTATGCATGATGTGATGTGACGCGCATGGGCTTAGTATGTTGGTCTAAAGGTCCTCTCTTTGAGAGATCAAGAGCCCCAAAAGGCCACCTTTACGGCAGTACTTCGCCGCGCCCCTTTATTTTGTTGTTTATGTATTGCGTCTCATTTCATGCATCAGGTCTGTTCCCGTTCGAACGCGTTTACGAACGCGACTCGAACGCGCATGCATTTTTGCCTTATCATGCATCAGGTCACATTTCCGTTCGAACGCGTTCACGAACGCCATACGAACGTGAGCATTCTGTTTCATTTCCGTTCGAACGCGTTTACAAACGCTACTCGAACGTGAGCATTCTGTTTCATTTCCGTTCGAACGCGTTTACGAACGCTACACGAACGTGAACACACTGAACTGAGATATCTTCATCACTTGCCATGTATAATTGTTTCTTAGGTGATTTTTTTATGGAACCACACATAGTCATTCTTATCTTTTTGCACATAATGATGAAAAGCATGTTTATTCCATTAGTTGCATTGTTTGCCTTAGTCTTGATTTAACGCATTACGATTCATATACCTATGCCATGATGACTTTGGAGTATCTTTTCTTGTGATATATCGGATGGAAAACCAGACATAAATTCCGTAGCTGATTCCGAATGGACGGTAATGCGGTCTGTACTTGGGGTACAATTCCACGTATCACTTGGAAAAGTGCTCACACGTATGCTTGTGCAGTTATTATGTATGCTTGTGTTTTCATGAATATGATATGCTGAATGAAGTTGTATGTTCATTGTTACTTTGAGGCATTTTCAGGCATGTGTTCTTAGATATGAGATATATGTGAAATGTATGTATAAGTGTTATTTTGTACCCGTGAATATAGAAGCATGATATTCTTAGGAATAAGTGTTACTTAAGCCTGATTAAATTATTATGTAAATCCTTTCATTACAAGTGACATAAGTAAGGGACCGTTCCGAACCAATGGTTTGAGGTCTTCCCTTGCGAGGGTGAGTGCGGCCTTAAATCTCATTTTCCCCGTTCACACCGGGTGGTGACTCCATTACTCTCCGGTTTAGTCCATCGTGGCTACTCTGTACTCCCAACCGGGCCGCGAGCCCGGGACAGCATGCGTCGCCCAGTTTCCTGTGTTCCCAAAGTCTGGCGACTCCACTGGGGATAGAGAATCGGCCCCGAAATATTGTCTTGTGATGTTTGGATTTATGTTTTAATTGACCGTGTCTATAGTGGATAAAGTGAGGGTTTAATCAAAGGCATTTTAAGGCTAGGTAATGGTTTGGTGTCTTCCTTCATTCACTACCTTTCTAGAAGGAAAAGCTGTGAAGGCACCTAGATAGCCATCTACTTGTAGCCTATTGTGATGGACTAATTTGGAGGACTCGTTGTTTATTCCTGACACCAAACGATAAGAGCCTAAGAGGCTTGGGTATTTAAGTGAGCCTCGCTCCACCTTCCCTCTGGGGAATCAACAATGGGAAATCCATTTGACAGTCCGTCACACACCATAGCTCATTGGCACGTACCTTAGTGTATAAAAAAGGGTGCGCTCACTTGGTTGCTCGAACCCTTGAGTGGGGAGACCTAGTTGTGGGCCATCCTTCGCCTGAGAGCCTTTGTCTATACTCTTACTAACCCACCCATAGACCGGGTTGGCTAAAGTAGCAATTATTTCCTTGAGTATGTGCTTGTGGACCATCCTCATTTGGATGCAGTTGGACTATTGTCAGAAATGCGGGCTTGCTGGGCCATTTAAACTGGGGCAAGTTCGCACCTCATGACTATTAGGCCAAAAGCTTCTGAAATGTCGATGGGCCATTGTGTAGAAATTATTATGTCATGTTTTCATTATCTTCTATGTTTGTGTTTGGGAACATCGTTGTTTGGATCCATTTGGACCATTTATCATGGGATATGGGCTTGTTGGGCCATTTAAACCGGGACAAGAACGTATTTCATGACTATTGGGCCAAAAGCTTCTAAGTGATTGATGGGCCACTTGTGATTGTGTTCGGAACGTTACCATTTGGTTTAGAGTCGGGCACCTTGTCATGAGATGTGAACTCATTGGGCCATTTAAACTGGGATGGGTTCACTCCTATGACAATTAGCCGCGAAGGATTCTAAAATGATAACGGGCCGATTTGCTTGAGAGTTATAATTGATTTAATATGTTATATATGTTATATACACCTCATGCACCCCATGCATACATACATCATGTTAACCCTTGTGTTCTGAAAGCCATCATAGATTCCCGTTGGTTAGGGAAAAGGGAAGACTCACCAAAATACTGAGAACAGACATGAGTGAATCAGATATTGAGGTATCCCGTATGGATCAGTTGGAAAACAGTCTCGCCAAGGTCACCGAACAGTTGCAAACCATGACCACTGCCATGGCAAATATGGATGTGCCCCGTGCTGGGGGAAATTCTGAGAATGTGAGGCGCGGGGAGCCTCCGAATGGGTTGGGGGATGATATCCCCACTTCTGATGATGACATAGCAGAGTATGCAACAGGCAAAGTGATTGGGTCTCAGGCAGAATTTCAGAAGCTTCGGGATCAGGTTGAAACAGTTACCCGCAAAATGAGGGGTAAACATGAAGAGTTGTTAGATTATGAGGCAATGACCTTCGGAGAACAACTGCCAACTCAGTTTAAAATGCTGGACATGGCCAAGTTTAATGGGAACGGAGACCCGAGGGTCCATCTGCAGCAATATGTCTCAGTCATGAGTTCAATGGGCCTATCACAGCGCCAAGTCCAAAAGATGTTTGGGATGTCACTCGAGGGGGCACCTGTGGTTTGGTATCATAGCCTTGAGAAGAAGGTTAAGGAAGATTGGAAGGAACTAGCTGATGCTTTTCTGAAGCAGTATGTTACAGACTTGGAAATTGACTTGTCACTCCGTGATTTGGAGAACACTAAGCAAAAGCCGGAAGAAAGCTTCAAGGAGTATGTAGACCGCTGGAGAAGCCAGCTCCTGAAAATGCAGACTCGGACCTCTGAGAATGACCAAATCAAAATGATCATCAAGGGCACCAAGTCCTCTATTTATAGTAAGCTGAGGATGATGACTTCAATGATTTCTGATTTTCGACAGTTGAGGGAAACTGTCATGGATATTGAGGAAGAAGAGGCTGAAAACAGAAAGTCCTATGGCCAGAATAGGCGGACTCTTGGGGGGTATTCTGAGACTAAGCCTGCTACTGTCGAGGTTGCTGCCATCAGGAACCGGCAATTCTCCGACCTTGGTAGACCTTTGTCGAAGGTATTTGAAAAGTTACAGGGACAAGGAATCTTGAAACCCTTAGAAGGCAAGCCACTTCCGCACCCCCCACCACACACATAAATGAGAACCTTTATTGTCACTTCCACCAGCTACATGGCCATGACACCGACAACTGCACCCGCCTCAGGCATGAAATTCAAGATCTCATAGATTCCCATAAAATACCCAACCCATGAAAAGAAACCCTCAACCACCAAGCTTCTCACATGGATGACAGTGAAGAACCATAGGCCGAGGAAGAAGGCAGTGGCAGTGCGCGGATGATGGAGATGTTCCTCCTAGTCTATTTGATCCAGTTTTTTTAATGGCATTGATTTTGTTACTTTTTCGAACTCTTTTCCTCAACAATAATAAAGACGTTCATTTCGCTGAAGCTCTTCTGCAATATGAGTATATTTGAGAAAGTATTCAACATTGGTACTATGGAATCCAGTGATGAACACGGGGAACCTTCGAAATAAGCAAACAGAAAAGATAAGATAGACATTCAGAAATTGGGAAATAGAGCCAGTGAAGATATTAGACTTGGAAGGGAATTAGTTCACCGAGCCGATCAACGTAGACAGATTGAAGAGATAGCTTGTCTGAGGAAGAGAAGGCTAAGCAGTCACCAGGAGAATTGACAGAAGACCTAACCCACGACGGGATAGGAAACCCAATCATGCATGCATGCATACACATAACATATTCGATCATTTTTGTGTTTGTTCTGTTTTGTAATAACAGGTTTCAAAGAAGAAAAAGAGAAAGCGTCAAATACAAGCCAACCAGAAGCAGTAACCGTACAATATCAGCAGTTTTCGAGAATGAATCGCAGAGGGTCGAGGCCCGAATCAGTATCAGTTTTGGGGATAAGTCCCAGGGTCAAGGCCCACATCACTATCAGTTTTGGGGATGAGTCCCAGGGCCGAGGCCCACACCAGTATCAGTTTGGGATGAATCCCAAGGGCCGAGGCCCACATCAGTATCAGTGGGATGAATCCCGAGGGTCGAGGCCCACATCAGCATCAGTCTGGGGGCGAGCCCATGTCAGTAGCAGTTGGGGCCGAGGCCCACTTCAGCAATCAGTTTTGGGGATAAGTCCCAGGGTCGAGGCCCACATCAAACACAGTTTGGGATGAATCCCGAGGGTCGAGGCCACATCAGCATCAATCTATCTGGGGGCGAGGCCCATGTCAGTAGCAGTTGGGGCCGAGGCCCACTTCAGCAATCAGTTTTGGGGATGAGTCCCAGGGTCGAGGCCCACATAAAACACAGTTTGGGAATGAGTCCCAGGGTCGAGGCCCACATTACATCAGTATCAGCATTGTCGGGTATGGCATTCTGGGGGCGAGGCCCATATTACATCAGATCAGTTCTGCCGAGAATGGCACTCCGAGAATGTAGATATAGTCCGGGAATGGGCAGTTCAAGAATGAACAAGCCGGGAATGGTACTCCGAGAATGGAGATATAGTCCGGGAATGGACAGTTCAAGAATGAACAAGCCGGGAATGGCACTCCAAGAATGGAAACACAGTTCGAGAATGAACAAGCCGGAATGGCACTCCAAGAATGGAAACACAGTTCGAGAATGAACAAGCCGGGAATGGCACTCCAAGAATGGAAATACAGTTCGGGAATGAACAAGCCGGGAATGGCACTCCAAGAAATGGAAGCACGGTTCGGGAATGACCACCTCACAGTAACGGTTCGGGAATGGACCACCTTACAGTAACAGTTCGAGAATGGACACCTCACAGTAACGGTTCGGGAATGGACCACCTCACGATAACAGTTCAGGAATGAACACCTCACAGTAACAGTTCGAAATGGACATCTCACAGTAACGGTTCGGGAATGGACCACCTCACAGTAACGGTTCGGGAATGAACCACCTTACAGTAACGGTTCGGGAATGGACCACCTTACGGCAACGGTTCGGGAATGGACCACATCACAACACGGTTCGGGAATGAACCAGGGGTCACAGCACCTCACCACCCAAATCAACTCAACACATGGTAAGTCAAGTGGCAGCTGGCGAGCCAGGTAAGTAGAAATGCATTGCATAACTTGATAGGATTGTCACTGTTGCACATTACACAAGTCCCATCAAAGTGGGGGCGACTGTAGGCACTGTATTTTTACACATAAGTCCATATGATGAGTCTCATTTTGGAGACACTACCTTTTAAGTCACGGAGGTCACGGGAAACGGACATCGGAAGGGGAAATTCAGAATAAACAAGGTCCACTGTTTTCGTTAGTGCTGCGTTCGTGTTTACGTTCGAACGTCAAATGGATTGCGGGCATTCGTGCCGCGTTCGAGGACGCATTCGAACGGTGTCGGTAATTCTGGTTTTGCTGCTAGCCTCACATCCAGCCCAATTAGCCCCCTAAAGCCCATAAAACACATCCCAATTTAAATAAATAAATATTAATTAAAACATTAACTAAATAAGATAATAATTAAATTAATTAAATAATTAAATAAAACATATACCAAACATAAAATAAGCAATTACCAACTTAAACTAAAATCATGCCTAATTTAAACAAATCACATACTAAATCAAAAATATAATCATACCAAGTTAAAATCAATCAACCAATATATTATTCATAACTTAAAATATTGTATTCCTAAACCAAGCCAATCAAATATTCAACCTTCCCTATCTAGCCAAGATTTGTCCCCCCCTCAACCTTTGACTTCCCTTAACCAAACCAAATCAAATCCCTCTTTAATTAGCCAAATCCCTTTCCTTGTCAAGCCCAACCCTTTGCCTATAAAAAGAACCCTTCACCAACCTTCTCAACCCTAGTCCCTAGCTCATACACAACACACAAGAAAATTACAGGAAGAACACACCCAAAAACAGTAAGCAAAGATAAAGAGGAAACGGCAGCGAAACCACAAGAAAACAATAGCAAAAGACGGAGAACGACGACTCAAAACAGTAAGACAACGAACGAGAACAGTGAACCAGTGAACCGGGAGAGTTGCGGAGCATCCACCCTTCCGACGATCGTGTACCGTACATCCGAGAGGTGATTTAAAAGGTTAGACCTGAGGGTACCTTTTCATTAGTTTATATTCGTTTTTTTTATTATTATTATTGAATTCTATTCGCATGAGAGTCGTTTATGGATGCATGTTGTGGCTTGAATGAAATGGAAGAGTGTCGTCTCTTGTGGTATATAGGATGGAAACCCATACGTAAATTTCGTAGCCGAATCCGAATGGACGGTATTGCAGTCTGTACTTGGGATACAACTCCACGTACCACTTGAGTAAACAGCACCTTCTCTTATTTTGTGTTGCTTTTATTTATTTATTTTTCGTCACTTAAATTCTGCATGTTGCTTATTTATGCATGACTCAATCGAGCGCATGGGCTTAGTAAGTGGAATGAAAGATCCCCTATGGGGAGGGGTTAAAGCCTTTACCACGATGCTTTGTCGCGCCGGTTGATGTGTGTTCGGTTGGATGCAAGACACGTTCAATCGGACATACTTAGAATAATATGATTGTCTTTATGTTTGTATGCATGATGTGATGTGACGCGCATGGGCTTAGTATGTTGGTCTAAAGGTCCTCTCTTTGAGAGATCAAGAGCCCCAAAAGGCCACCTTTACGACAGTACTTCGCCGCGCCCCTTTATTTTGTTGTTTATGTATTGCGTCCCATTTCATGCATCAGGTCTGTTCTCGTTCGAACGCGTTTACGAACGCGACTCGAACGCGCATGCATTTTTGCCTTATCATGCATCAGGTCTCATTTCCGTTCGAATGCGTTCACGAACTCCATACGAACGTGAGCATTCTGTTTCATTTCCGTTCGAACGCGTTTACTAACGCTACTCGAACGTGAGCATTCTGTTTCATTTCCGTTCGAACGCGTTTACGAACGCTACACGAACGTGAACACACTGAACTGAGATATCTTCATCACATGCCATGTATAATAGTTTCTTAGGTGATTTTTTTATGGAACCACACATAGTCATTCTTATCTTTGTGCACATAATGATGAAAAGCATGTTTATTCCATTAGTTGCATTGTTTGCCTTAGTGTAGGCACTGCATTTTTACACATAAGTCCCTATGATGAGTCTCATTTTGGAGACACTACCTTTTAAGTCACGGAGGTCACGGGAAACGGACATCGGAAGGGGAAATTCAGAATAAACAAGGTTCACTGTTTTCGTTAGTGCTGCGTTCGTGTTTACGTTCGAACGTCAAACGGATTGCGGGCGTTCGTGCCGCGTTCGAGGAAGCGTTCGAACGGTGTCGGTAATTCTGGTTTTGCTGCTAGCCTCACATCCAGCCCATTTAGCCCCCCAAAGCCCATAAAACACATCCCAATTTAAAAATAAATATTAATTAAAACATTAACTAAATAAGATAATAATTAAATTAATTAAATAATTAAATAAAACATATACCAAACATAAAATAAACAATTACCAACTTAAACTAAAATCATGCCTAAATTAAACAAATCACACACTAAATCAAAATATAATCATGCCTAATTAAAATCAATCAACCAATTATATTCCCAATCTAATAAGATTATTCCCAAACTTAAAATATTGTATTCCTAATCCAAGCCAATCAAATATTCAACCTTCCCTATCTAGCCAAGATTTGTCCCCCCTCAATCTTTGACTTCCCTTAACCAAACCAAATCAAATCCCTCTTCAATTAGCCAAATCCCTTTCCTTGTCAAGCCTAACCCTTTGCCTATAAAAAGAACCCTTCACCAACCTTCTCAACCCTAGTCCTTAGCTACTAGCTAGTCCCTAACTCACACACAACACACATAAAAATTACAGGAAGAACACACCCAAGAAAAAAAAGGAAACAAAAGATAAAGAGGAGACGGCGGCGAAACCACAAGGAAACAGTAGCAAAACGGACTCAAAACAGTAAAGACAACGAACGAGAACAGTGAACCAGTGAACCGGGAGAGTTGCGGAGCATCCACCCTTCCGACGATCGTGTACCGTACATCCGAGAGGTGATTTAAAAGGTTAGACCTGAGGGTACATTTTCATTAGCTTATATTCGTTTTTTTATTATTATTATTGAATTCTATTCGCATGTGAGTCGTTTATGGATGCATTTTGTGGCTTGAATGAAATGGAAGAGTGTCGTCTCTTGTGGTATATAGGATGGAAACCCAGACGTAAATTCCGTAGCCGAATCCGAATGGACGGTAGTGCGGTCTGTACTTGGGATACAACTCCACGTACCACTTGAGTATACGGCACCTTCTCTTGTGTTGTGTTGTTTTGGTTTATTTATTTCTTGTCATTTAAATTTTGTACATTGCTTATTCCCATATGATGTGATCGAGTGCATGGGCTTAGTAAGTGCGATGAAAGGTTCCCTAATTGGAGGGGTTAAAATCCTTCACCACGACGCTTTGCCGCACCGATTGATGTGTGTTCGGTTGAATGCGAGATACGTTCAATCGAGCATACCTAGTTTGATATGATTGTCTTTATTTTCGTATGCATGATTCAACCGAGCGCATGGGTTTAGTAAGTGCGATGTGAGATCCCCTATGGGGAGGGGCTAAAGCTCTTTACCACGATGCTTTGCCGCGCCGGTTGATGTGTGTTCGGTTGGATGCAAGACACGTTCAATCGGACATACTTAGAATAATATGATTGTCTTTATGTTTGTATGCATGATGTGATGTGACGCGCATGGGCTTAGTATATTGGTCTAAAGGTCCTCTCTTTGAGAGATCAAGAGCCCCAAAAGGCCACCTTTACGGCAGTACTTCGCCGCGCCCCTTTATTTTGTTGTTTATGTATTGCGTCCCATTTTATGCATCAGGTCTGTTCCCGTTCGAACGTGTTTATGAACGCAACTCGAACGCGTATGCATTTTTGCCTTATCATGCATCAGGTCTCATTTCCGTTCGAACGCGTTCACGAACGCTATACGAACGCGAGCATTCTGTTTCATTTTTGTTCGAACGCGTTTACGAACGCTACTCGAACGTGAGCATTCTGTTTCATTTCCGTTCGAACGCGTTTACGAACGCTACTCGAACGTGAGCATTCTGTTTCATTTCCGTTCGAACGCTACACGAACGCGCACAAACTGAACTGAGTCTGTCTTATCATATTCATGCATAATTGCCTCTTGGCTGATCTTTCTTGTGTTATATAGCCAACCGTATCATTTGTATTCTTGCATTTATCCATTCTATGTGTTTTTGGGATTGTATTCAAGCATGATTAGGCTGTTAGTATGTTATTTGGTTAATAGGTTCATGAGATAGTACTCAAGCATGATTATGTTGTTCTTAGTTTTCCATATCATAGGATTGAAATATGTTCATGAGATTGTCATATGATGTTGCATGTTGTGATGAACTTGTTGATGTATGCATATGAACTTAGAAGCATGATATTTTTGGAAATAAATGTTATTTAAGCCTGGTTAAATTATTACATAAATCCTTTTATTACAAGTGACATAAGTAAGGGACCATTCTGAACCCAACGGTTTGAGGTCTTCCCTTGCAAGGGGTGAGTGCGGCCTTAAATCTCATTTTCCCGGTTCACACCGGGTGGCGACTCCATGACTCTCCGGTTTAGTCCCCCGTGGCTACTCCGTACTCCCAACTAGGCCGCGAGCCTAGGAACAGCGTCGTCAGTTTCTGTTGTCCACACTTAGTCTTGATTTAACGCATTACGATTCATATACCTATGCCATGATGACTTTGGAGTATCGTTTCTTGTGATATATCGGATGGAAAACCAGACATAAATTCCGTAACCGATTCCGAATGGACGGTAATGCGGTCTGTACTTGGGGTACAATTCCACGTATCACTTGGAAAAGTGCTCACACGTATGCTTGTGCAGTTATTATGTATGCTTGTGTTTTCATGAATATGATATGCTGAATGAAGTTGTATGTTCATTGTTACTTTGAGGCATTTTCAGGCATGTGTTCTTAGATATGAGATATATGTGAAATGTATGTATAAGTGTTATTTTGTACCCGTGAATATAGAAGCATGATATTCTTAGGAATAAGTGTTACTTAAGCCTGATTAAATTATTATGTAAATTCTTTCATTACAAGTGACATAAGTAAGGGACCGTTCCGAACCCAATGGTTTGAGGTCTTCCCTTGCGAGGGGTGAGTGCGGCCTTAAATCTCATTTTCCCGGTTCACACCGGGTGGCGACTTCATTACTCTCCGGTTTAGTCCCTCGTGGCTACTCCGTACTCCCAACCGGGCCGCGAGCCCGGGACAGCATGCGTCGCCCAGTTTCCTGTGTTCCCACACCGCGCTTTCAGAACGAATAGCCTCATCAAGATTCACTTTTCAACCATATTTTGCGTCATCCAAGTGACATCACTAGCTCAATAAATAGAATTAATTGCAAACAACTCAACATAAAAAGAGGTTTGCACTCTCTATTGAGTATGCAAAGCATCCCTAAAAGCCCCGTTGAAACTTCTAAAAATTACCCCACATGAAGCAGATATCGGATTTACTTGGGCTACTTCATCCGTATTTATTTTCACCTACTGAATGAAACGGGGAATTCGAGAAAAATGTTATTACTTCATGCACCCTTACAAAAGGTTTGTTTCCTCAATCATAAAATCTCATAAATGGGTATTGGGTAACCTTGAACTAACAAACCCCGAACATTTATCAATCAATGCTTTGATTTGGGATGAGATTTGTTGATGGTGATTTTTGTGACCAAATACTTTAAACAGCTCGGCAAGGGCAGAGGGGGAAGTTCTTCTTTTGGGGAATGCATAGTTTGAGGGTCTTGACCGTTCTTTGACCAGACATAGTATTCAGGCCTGGTCTCCTGATTTTGACCGACCTAATGACATAGCATGGTACGGATATCAGAGACCGACAACATCAGAGCCTACCCCGACCACTATAGCCCGGTAGCACGGTTCAGTCATATCCTTACTCCCGGATCGGAAGAATGAGCTTAGATATTATAGGTCAGATCGGAAGCAGTTGGATTAGTTCGGCATAATATTTTACCGTACTGATGAAGCCTGACGTGTAACCGGGATCATTTGGACATTTTCCCCTGACATGTACCACCGCGTGAAAGATCTTTACAGGCTGTCTTCATAATTGTTGAGTATGGCAGTGCCCAAAACAGAGTGATTTAATGGAGAGTCAGATGGCAGACTTACTTTCGGTGAGACAGTTGGGGCAGAGAGCCCATCAATCGGCATGAAATCCGCGTGGCTGACGTCATAAAGATAAATGAATATTATTATTTTTTCTTAGTATATAAATGGAGGGTAAACACATTTGTAGGGGTTAGCTAAATTTCACTCAAGCACTACTTGTAAGAAAACACTAAGTAAACGGCTTGGTATTTGCGTGACCACCCTTGAGAAGAGGTCGGTCGAGCTCGGTTCAGTTATAAAACCAGTATTCTAATTTTTTCCCGTTGACGTAGGTTGGATCTATTCCGCCGAACCACGTAAATCTTTTATCGATTTGGTGTTTGTTCTTATTTTCTGCCAAGTTTGCTTTTGGCCCCTCATAACCAAACAAATTCATGGTTGAAGGAGGATTATTCTAGGAGCGGTATCTCAAACATGCCCCTGGAATGAAAATCACACATCAACAGTTGGCGGCATCTGTGGGAAGAGAGCAAAAAACATTTAATGTAGTAAGACAATGGCAGGAGACGGGAACCACAAATCATTGGAGGGTTCAACGACTGAGTGAATAGAGAGAATAGAAGAAAATATGAGGAAAGAAATGGAGACAAACCAAACCCTCATGAAGGCCATGATGGAAAAGTTGGAAAAGTTAGAAATGATGAACGATGAAAAGTTGGAGGATGGTCCAAGCCGGAAGAGAGTTGCGTTGAATACCCGGAAACCTGATTAAGGTTCACTGGGTGCCAAGTGGGACTGGACGCATGGAGTGGTGAAGATAGTTAGGCCGGGTACCTATCTTTTGGAGCAGCCGGATGGTACCCGGCTCAAGAAGCCTTGGATTGCTGAGATGCTGAGGAGGTACTTCCAACAACTCACCTCCTTGAGCTGTAGAATGAAATGTAAAAGAGGTGACCAGAAATCATCCATTAGGACTGAGCTGTAGAATGAAATGTAATGCTTGGAGCTGGCAGAATCTGCACATCACTCCCTGCGAATGAACAAGATCGTCCTAAAGAAGTTGTGGCAGTTGTTCGACCTGTCGGATCTTCGATTTCACAGCCAAGATAGTCCTCATGGAACAGCAGGCGAACTACTATGTTCGGGGAACTAGATCTGTATCCATGAGTGCCGACACCCGGAATAAGGGGAAAAGAGAGAAAGCTCATGGGGGACCATTGTGAGACGTACAAGCAGTTCCCGATCGGGCTCCAGAATTATTCTGAGATGCTTTCATCGAGCTCGGTTCATGGGAACCATGGAAGAGTTGATCAGAAGCATCAGAAGAAAAGTGCATACTAGAAGAGTATTATTGGACGACAACATATGAAAGCCGAAAATCTATCTTAAAGCCTCTCTTGAAATGACCCACAAAGAGTTATAAGAAGGGCAGTAGATCCCATGAATATGAATAAGACTTTCTCTTTTAAATTAAAAATTTGTCGACTTTACTTGTTTGTTAATTAAATGCAAAAGCCATGTTCAATATTCCTGGGATGTGCTCGGGGCGAATGGGTGTTCAGTAACTGGAAAGGACATTACACCAATCCCGAGTGTAATTATCAAACCCCCGGGTGAAAGTGTTCTAACCCAAATACTTTCACTTTTGAGGATCCACAACGCATCAAGGGATAGAATGCATGTGGGAAAAGCGCGAACCCCTCGTGGCACATAAATCTCGGGTGTCATTATCAAATCCCCGAGACCGAAGCGTTATTATCCCATGACTCTCATTTTTAAGGAATAGCTCGGGTAAGCCAAACCCATGGAGGTTTATGCCCTTGCGAGTTGTCTGGCTGATCCCGTTGAGAACCACCAGGCACACGATATGGGGACGGCCGAATGGCACCCATGACCTTTGTGACCTCGGGTAAACCAGACCCATAGAGGTTTCTGCCCAGCGAGTTGGCTTGTGAGTCCTGTTGAGAACCACTAGGTGCACAGTACGGGGAAGGCTCTAGTGCCTCCGTGACTCTTTGAACCTTAAGAGATGGCGAACTCGGGGAGGTTTCTTCCCCCGAAGATAGTCTGTCTAATCGTCTCGGATCAATAGAAGCATAACATAGAGAGGTTTATTCCCCCAAAGCGTTTGCAAACTCCAAACCCACCTAGCATGGACCCCGGTTCATGACTTTGGCCGCTCACCGATCCGTAGCCCGATTAGCCGGGACACTGAATTGTAAGATTCAGAATTGTTGTTTTTGGAAGTATCAGGCATGACGCTGCATCGGGCACCCAAATTGTTATCCTTTCGAGTCTGCGTGGAGTATATGATAAGTCACATTCATTGTACTAACCTTGTCATGTTATCACTTTTTGTATTTTACGGATGCCCGGCAAAGGGACGCATGTGCCAGGATCCGCGGAGTACCGGAGGTCGAAAATCTTCCCTCACGGATGTCCCACTTATTCCACTGGTTCGGGGCTGTATTCGTTCCGTCGAGGCCACTCAATCCACTGGCTCGGGGCTGCATTCGTTCCGCTGAGGCCATTCATTCCACGGGCTCGGGGCTGCATTCGTTCCACCGAGGCCAAGTATTATGTAAGCTCGGGGTCGGGTTGCGTCCCACCGAGAGGATTATCTTCGGCATGGGGTCGGAGTGTCTCCCTATGGTCGGATCTCGATTAGTCCGGGGAGGTAATATTCCCTCGGAGTCAAGCATTCTGCAAGCTCGGGGTCGGGTTACGTCCCACCGAGAGGATTATCTTCGGCATGGGATCGGAGTGTCTCCCTCATGGCTGGATCTCGATTGGACATGAGAGATAACATTCCCTCAGAGCCATTTTACCAGCTCGGGTTTGGGTGAGGTCCTACCAAGTTTGGATGATTCTTCGGCATGAGGTCAGAGTGTCTCCCCCATGGCCGGATCTCGATTAGTCCGGGGAGGTAACATTCCCTCGGAGCCAAGCATTCTGCAAGCTCGGGGTCGGGTTACGTCCCACCGAGAGGATTATCTTCGACATGGGGTCGGAGTGTCTCCCCCATGGTCGTATCTCGATTGGACCGGCGAGATAACATTCCCTTGAAGCCATTTTACCGGCTCGGGTTTGGGTGAGGTCCCACCAAGTTTGGATGATTCTTCGGCGTGGAGTCGGAGTGTCTCCCCCATGGCCATATCTCGATTAGTCCGAGGAGGTAATATTCCCTCGGAGCCAAGCATTCTACAAGCTCAGGGTCGGGTTACGTCTCACCAAGAGGATTATCTTCGGCATGGGGTCGGAGCATCTCCCCTATGGCCGGATCTCGATTGGACCGGGGAGGTAACATTCCCTCGGAGCAAAGTAATTTGCAAGCTCGGGGTCGGGTTACGTCTCACCGAGTGGATTATCTTTGCCATGGGGTCGGAGCGTCTCCCTCATGGCCGGATTATAATTGGTCGGGATCGGAACTTCTCTCCATAATCAGACTTTGAAGAACGAGTTAACAAGTGAGATATGTAAAATTTACATTTCTTAGTATATAAAGGGAGGGTAAATACATTTGTAGGGGTTATTAAAATTTCACTCAAGCACTACTTGTAAGAAAACACTAAGTAAACAAGTCGGTATTGCGTGACCACCCTTGAGAAGAGGTCGGCCGAGCTCGGTTCAGTTATAAAATCAGTATTCTACTTTGTTCCCGTGGACGTAGGTTGGATCTATTCCGCCGAACCACGTAAATCCTTTGTCGATTTGGTGTTTGTTCTTATTTTCTGCCAAGTTTGCTTTTGGCCCCCATAACCAAACAAATTCACGGTTGGAGGATGATTATTCTAGGAGCGGTATCCCAAACCTGCCCCTAGAACGAAAATCACCCGTCAACAAGATTAAATATTGTAGTCTTACTTGCGGCATGCAAGACATTGATAAAACATAACCCGTTACGTTGCTTCCACAGGTGATACAATCCAAATAAACTTGAAAGCTGAGTGAAGGTAGGATATATATAGAATTATATTGCAGAACTCTTCAGTGGATCCATAGCTTGGAAATGTTCTGCCAAACAACCCACGCAACCAATGCCAAATATCTTGCGTATATGAGCTTTCAAAACATAAATGAGTGCGGCATGCTCCTCATAACGAAGTCAGAATGAGCAAACCGACGGAATAACAAAGCCTCGTTTCCGTTGTCGATCATCTGTTGGTAGTCTATCTATTGAGTAAATCTTTGGTGCAACAGTGGTATGGGTGACGTAGTACCACCGGTAAATTAAAAAATGACGCGTTTAATTTAATATCTATTTTTTAGTTGTTTTTTAATTTTTTAGCACGCGTGGCAATGGATGATTGGTTTGTTGCATGGATGACGTGGTACCACTGTTGCACCAAAGATTTTCTCCTATTTAAGATTAAGAACAATATCCATGCAAAAATTGACTTTCAGATAAATTAGTGCAGGGCTCGCACTTTATGCGAGTTAAAAACGTTATGACATTAATTTCACATGGATAATTTATAAAGAAATAATCATTCCAAAAATAAAATTCCTAATAAAAATTTTGATTTTTACCATTGTTTATGTTATCGGGTTACAAAATTTAACCCATCTTGTAGAGATATTTTAATAATAATAAATTAGTCGTAGATAAACAAGTTTAATATATATATATATATATATATATATATATATAGATTTCTTATTTTAATTTTATAATTTAATAATAAAAAATTAATTATAGAGATTATGTGACACGTATTAAATTAATAGGGTTATTATTTTAATATGATATTATATTTTTATATTATAACATATTTTAATTTTAATTTTTAATAATAAAAAATTAATTTTAGAAATATTTTAATTTTATAATTTAATAATAAAAAATTAATTATACAGATTAGATGTCGCGTATTAAATTAATATGTTCATTATTTTAATAGGATTCACAACAAGAATTAGACATTTTAGCGTCGAATTATTTCGACGCCATAAGCGACGGTTTCAACGCAAAAGACATTTAGCGTCGAAAAAATTAGACGCAAAAAATGGACGATAAAATGTCGACAAAAATCACTTTTAGCGTCGAAATAATTAAATGCGACGCTAAAAAACAGTATTCTGCGTCCAATTTTTTTCGACGCTAAAGTAAATTGTCCGACGCTATATTTTATATTTCGCGACGAAATAATTCGACGCAAAAATTCAAACTTTTAGCGTCGAAAATTGTCGACGCTAAAGTATATTAAAAAAGTATTATATGTAAGCTTACAGCGACCATTTTTTTAATATTACCGTCGAAATATTCGACGCTAAAAGTTTGAATTTTTGCGTCGAAACTTGTCGACGCTAACGTATATTAAAAAAGTATTATATGTACGCTTACAGCGCTCATTTTTTATACTATTAGCGTCGAAACATTCGACGCTAAAAGTAAAAAATTTATTTTTTAAAAAATTAGTAATTTACTTATTTTTTGGTCTAAAATATTTAATTTAGTTGAAAAAAATGTAATTAATAACAAAATGACGAAATATTATATTGAAATTTGTTTTAGAAAAAAGAAATATTATATTAAATCTATTTGTTGAAAATGTTTATACAAAACCAAATATAAAATTAATTGCTACTGTGATGGGGGACGCTTGAGCCCGATGCACCATGACTCATTGAGGCCTCGAACATCTGACGGAAAGCCAGCAGTTGCTGTTCCAACTGCTCCATCTTCTTCTCGTGGTCCATCATCTTCTTCTCGTGGTCCATCATCTTCTTCTCGTGGTCCACCGTGACCTGTTGTAGCTTCTCCTTAGTCTGCTGCAGCTCGTCTTTGGTGGTGACTAACTCGTCTCGAAGAGAGACATTGTCCGAATTACCACTATTGCGTGCAGATGACGTTGGCTTCTTACGAGTGCCAAGACCAACGTTGTAAGCTGTCTGATTCTTGAAAACCAATTGCGACAGCTGCTCATCTGGTATGGGGTCGGACCATGTCTCCTGAGTTTGATGTTGGAGTTCCATCATTTCGTTCTGTTTCACAACGAAATTCAAGATCGACATTCCAGCACCTTCGAATGGAATTTTTTTTGCCTCATCAAGTAGTTCACTAAATAAATTTTGATCATTTCCACTTAACACTGGCATGTCACCACTAACACTATGACCAAGTTGTGGACCTTGTAAGTCATGCAAAATATCGGTGATCTCATCGTTTGCAGGTTGATTGTAACTACTTCTCCATTCGCCGACATCAAAAAACCGTGATTGAGAATGATACTGCTCACCGTGATAAATCCACGTACGGTAAGTTGGTGATATTCCTGGCATGTATAAATGATTATGAACTTCATCTAACCGCTTCTGTTTCCTATTCAAACAATTTGCACATGGACAACGAACACGACCTTCTACATCAATGTGTTGCTTTGCGACTTCCATAAACTCAGACACTCCATTACGATATTCAACACTCAATCTATCCAGAGAGCTCATACAATTTCTATCAATTTCAGCAGAATACCTAAATATAATAATATAATTATTAGATATCATTTTACAGTAATCAACATTACTAATTCAGTAATACTTTATTTAAGCATATATATATTTGGTTGATAAATTAAATAGTTTACAAAAAAATTATATTTTATTAATTAATATACTTACTCTACATATATGAATCATAAATCACTAACAAACAACATATAAACAACATATATAATCATAAAAATTGAAAATAATAAAGAAATATGAAAGAAGAATTACCTTATCGGAAATTGATTACAATTTTATTGAAAATTTTTAGGAGAGATGTGAGGCTGTAGATGAGAAATTCTCAGATTTCAGAGGATGAAAATGAAAAGAATGAGAGAAAAAACAGAGGGGGAGAAGGGTTGGTGGCAATCTGCATTTTAATCTATCTTTAGCGTCGAATATTCAAATTCGACGCTAATTGTTTCCGTTTTTAGCTTCGAAACTGTTTTTTCGACGCTAAATATCAAAAAATTAGCGTCGAATTTAATTTAGCCGCGAAAGAATCAAGGATTTGTCGGTGGAAACTTCATAAACCTTTAGCGACGATATATGTTCGACGCTAAAAGTATATTTGTGGCGTCGACTCCGTTTTTTTACGCTAAAAGTGTAATATTTGGCGCCAAAAATTATTGCAATAATAGAATTATTCAGCGTCGAATATTATTCGACGCTAAAGTACTGATTTTAGCGTCGAAAAAAGGTTTCGACGCTAAAACATTAATATTCTGCGTCGAAGTTTTATTCCGTCGCTAAAAATATGACATATAGCGTCGAAAATGATATTCGACGCTAAAACTCACTTTTGGCGTCGAAACAGTATTCGACGCTAAATATTTGGACGCTAAAAGCCATAATTCTTGTAGTGATTATGTTTTTATTATAATAGGGATCTTAATTAATAAATTTATTAATTTAATTTTATAATTTAATAGTGTTTCTTATTTCAATAGAATAGTATAATATGTTTTCTTATTATAAAAGAGTATTTATGAAATTATAATATGTATTAATAGATTTATTAATTTAATAATGAGTTGTCAAGTAATGCGATAAGGAGGCTTAGAAATATTTAATATATATATATATATATATATATTAGATATTGCATGTGCCTATGGCACAGTGTTACAAAATTTATCGCATGAACTACCATTGTCATTTTCATAGAGATTTTATAATGAAAGGATTCCGTTCTTTGATTTATTTGGTAATTTTCAGAGAGATTTTATAACAAAAGAATTTTGTTATTTGATTTATTTGGTAACCTACAATTGTAATTTTAAGAGAGATTTTATAATAAAAAGATTTTATATCTGCCATTAGATTACAATGAAATGATTTGAGCCGCCAATTAAGTCACATAAACACAGATATTTGGATACATTATCTCTTTTAATCCTAACTACTGATTGCCTTCTTTTTCACCCACTAAATGACACACTATTGTGCTTTATTATATATATTTTAATTTTTATATATCTAGATGCAAATCTTCTAATAGACCTTTTTACTATTAAACTACTATCTAGGAGAAACAAAACACACTCTAAAAAATAATAAATCAAAACAAGAATACTTTTGAAATAAAATAAAATAACAACTAAATAAAAGGAGAGTATGATGATAAAATCTAGAAGGGAAAATACACAACATCATCTGTTGTGGAGCGGGCGATGTTAGAATTGATGCTACATCAAATGTAATAACAAAACTCCAAGAAGAATTAAGTTGTAGAAGAATCCCACATTCAAAAATTGCCATATCTGCATGCAGTTGTTAAGGAGTCATTAAGATTGCAGTTTGCACCCACCAGCTCCATTATTAATTCCCCGTTGGACGAACCAAGTTTGCAATATGGGTGCTTATAAAATACCCAAAAATGCCAAGGTTTTTCTGAATGTTTGGGCTATGCATAGAGGCCCTCAATTCTAGGACAATCCCCTCCTAACTTCGACCTGAGAGGTTCTTAAATTAAATTGCTTTGGAAATGACTTTCACTTTCTCCCATTTGGGTGAGGAAAGAGAATTCGTGCTGGCCTTCCACTAGCCGAGAGGATGTTACTCACCATTTCAGTATAAGCTAACACGCAGGTATAGCAGTGAGAATATAAATTAGTTTATAAGTTTATCAAATTTTATATCAAACTGTTGGCTTCAAAAGTTGGATCAAGCGCGGGCGTGGCGGAGGAATAAATCCTCAACGTGAAAAACTGACTTCTAACAAACGATTGTAAAACGGGTCTCCAAAACCTACAAATGATAGGTAATTGGAATCTATAAGGATGCTAATAATAGACTAAGAATTAAAGAAAAGTTACTGGAATTTGTAATTTTATTAGAATTGAAAGATCTAAAATTACATGAACTAAGAAATTGAGTGTTACTGAAATTTAAAAGACAGATGAATGATAGAAAGAAAATTAACTAAGAGCTGACTAACTAAGAGAGTTATTGAAGATTAACTACATAGTATAGCTAAATGAATTTCACATGTTGAGTTTTTTGACTTGAGTGTTAAAGAGAGTCTTCCCCCGGCCCTTATTTGGCTTTTATGCTCTCTGGGAATAACATCTTGTTACTGTTCCTTAACTTCCTGAGCATGTCCTGATGTCCTGCCAACTTATTTGACCCATCCTCCCACTTCCTATGTTTTCTCTCAACTTCCTCCCAATGCTCATCAACCTCCTGCATATTTTACGTTGGTGGATGAAAATATGTTAGTGGGAGAAAAACTTGGACCCTCAATAATTGACTATTTAATTTACTATTTCTCTACTTAAAATAGTAAATTTATGCTTGGCTTTGAAATGGACTCCTGGAAATAACTGTCTCATAATGCTTCTCCATGATCCTATAACCACCACTCCCCGCAAGCTACGCTCCTCCGTGTTCATGTTCATGTCTTGCAACTGTTGGAGGAAATTATGAAGGAAATCAAACATGTTTAATTTAAAAGGGCCAAACTTTGGGCTAGCACTAATCTGTTGCTCCTGATTGTAATCCTCTGGCCACATATGCATGAGTATTAAAGTTGTTGATGGTGTTTTTCGGGCACTATGTTATTTAAACAACACGACAGGGGTAAAATGGGTAACTCCATTGATCGAGACCGTTAAAGCCGACCCGACAACTTGACGGTAAGAGGCCGAGCACTTTATACTAAATGGCCGAGCACTTGAGATCGGATGACCGAGCATTATCATATCGACAGCAGCATTCTCAGTTCAAATGGCTATCATGACCGACCTCATGAAGACCGAGCACATGACGAGGCGTGCTCAGGAAGATAAAGCATCCTATTCTTGCGGAAAAGGGATAAGTTGTCCTACTTTAATGGGGTAAAGTAATAACTTAATATCCTAATAGGATAAAGGAAGTAAATGTAGTTTTAATTAGGAATCCTTATGGGAAAAGGGAATAGTTTTGACTAGGAATCCTGATAGGAAAAGGAGACCATCTCCAATTGGGAATTCTTGTACAAATAGGAGTCTGATTTCTGTATTATAATAAATAGGAGGGTAGAGCATGTGTAAAAGACATCTGAAAATCATCACAAGAGTGAGGGATTAGAATCATCAAGTTCCGATTTGTAAAAGCAAAGAAGAGACCCGATGAGTGTATTTGAGTAATAAAAAGTACCACCTGTTCTTGTCCGTGGACGTAGGTCGGATCCCAAATCCACCGAACCACGTTAAATCTCTTTGTCGATTGGTTTTGTTTCTCGTCTCCTGCTAAATTTGCTTTTGGTCCCCCATAAACCAAACAAATTCACCGTTGAATGAGGATTACCTCGGAGGTGATATTCCCATATTACCCTGAGATCAAAATCCGCCGTCAACAGTTGGCGCCGTCTGTGGGGAACTTCACAAAAAGCAGTTCACGTGATAAGACAAATGGCGGAGGGCGGAAATCACCAACCAGGAGGTCCGGCAATGGACTGGATGAAAAAAAATGGAAGATAGCATGAGGTCTATGATGGATCGACTAGAAATAATGGAAGGAGCAAACAACGAGAAAATTGAAGACCGAGACCGGACAGAGGAGGAAAGAGAGGGAAAGAGGGAAAAGAGTAGTAGATGTAAGCGAAAACGAGGGACCCAGAAAGAGAGGCATATGGGATAAGATCTGAAGTGGTAGGAAGAGAGCCACGATCAGAAGACACATGGGAAGAAGAAGGAGGAACAATCACCCGACCCGTCCTCCGACAGATTTTACAGCTCCGAGAGGGAAGATAGAAAGTACAATGAAGACGTACAGGAGACCCCCGGGCTTAAAGAACGCCACGCCCGGAACGACAGGCGAACAAAAGGACACAGAAGGCGACACAGGGGCACAACCCGTGAAATAAAGTCTTGGCTGAGAAAAGAGATGACCAGATGGGGAGAAGGCCTCAAGACCGGCGCGGGAGACACCCGAGGCGAGGAAGAGGGGTCTCCCCTTACGGAAGAGATAAGATCAGCACAGTTCCCGAAGCGATTTAACATGCCGACCATGGCACCATACAAAGGCCACTCCGACCCAAAATCCCACATCGAAAACTTTGTCCTCCTGATGGAAGTACAGGGAGTAACGGGCGACGCCATATGCAAAGTATTTCCCTTAAATTTAGGTGGGCCCGCCATCCTATGGTATAGAAGTCTGGCCCCGGGGAGCATTCAGAGCTTCTCCCAACTTAAGAAGTCGTTTATCCGGCACTTCAAGGGAGCCTGCACCCCTAAAAAAACAATAGGAGAACTAAGGCTCATGAAACAAGGAGACGACGAAACACTGAAAAGCTTCATTGAAAGGTATCACAACACTGTACTCGAAGTCGGAGGGTACGAATCCCAAGAAGCCCTGGAAAGTCTGAAAGGGGCCCTAAGAGTCGGGAAACTATGGACCCACCTGAGGATCCATGAGACACCAGACTACGCTACCGCACTGGAGATAGCCAGGAAGTACGTCCTACTGGAAAGCGAGGAAAAAGTATCCCGGAGAGGGACAACCGCCAGAGAAAGGGTGACAAGGAGAGAAGACCATCGGCGACCAGAAAGCGAATTCCAGAAGTTCAATCCAAGACCCAAAGAGTTCAAGCCAATGGCACAAAAGGATCAAGGAAAAGGGCCCACAACTCAAGTAAACCATGTGGTCCGAGAGGAAGCGTATATTCCCCTAAGCAAGCCGCCAGGAGAAATCATCATGGAGATACGGGAGAAATGCCTCTTAATAGAGCCCGACCTCAGGAGGTTTCCCCCAGACAGAAAAAACAAAAGATCCTACTGCCTGTACCACAATCTAAAAGGGCACACAACCGATGAATGCAAGGACCTGCGGGAACAAATGGAGGACCTGGCCCGGAACGGGTACCTGAACAATTACATCGACCACGAGATCATGGCCGCCAGACAAAGGGCAAGGAATCGAGAGGTGAACATCATCGCAGGAGGGGCAACGCTGGCCGGGGACTCTAACTGGTCGAGAAAGAATTACAGCCGAGCACGGGGGACAGAGGTGCTGAAAACAGAAAAAATCCCAAACCCACGAGGAAATCGGTCGACACCCATTATGTTCACCGATGAAGACGCTCAGGGGGTAAGTTTCCCCCATGACGACGCACTAATAATCAAAGCAACAATCGGCGGCACAGAAGTGGACAGAATCTTGGTGGACCCCGGGAGCGCAGTAGACATAATTTCCAAAGAAACTTTGGAGAGCCTGGGGGTAGAATACACAGCTCTAACCGAGGACAGCACCCCCATGTACGGTTTCGGGGGTTCAACGGTCGTCCCGCTGGGAAGAATTCAACTAGCAATGACGATCGGAGCCGCCCCCAAAACCCGAACAATCATGATAAACTTCACTGTGGTAGACTGCATGAGCAGTTATCAAGTCATTGTCGGCAGCCCCTTCATGATGAAAACCAAGGCCGCAATGTCCTGTTATTACTTGAAATTGAAGTTCCCCACACGGGAAGGGATCGGGATCATATGCGGAAGCCAGAAGATAGCCCGCAGCTGTTTTGCCACTTTTTCGCGAGAGACCCTCTGCGTGGAAAGAGGCACCAAGAAGAGACAGAGAGACGAGGACGACAAGAACACGAGGAAAGACCCTGCTCTTCGGCCCGATAAAGCTGCACGGCTCGGAGCAGCCGAAGAATTAGAAGAAGTAAAGCTATTCGGGCCAAAGAAAAGCATAAGAATATGGGGAAGTCTAGACGAGGCCCTAAGAAAAGACTTGTTGGAATGTCTACAAGAGTACCCCGACGTTTTTGCATGGGGACACGATGACATGCCCGGAATCGACCCAAAATTCGTAAGTCATCGCTTAGCAGTGAACCCATTACACAAACCAGTAAAACAGAAGAGGAGAATATTCAACCAGGAGCGTGCGGAGCAATAGCAACCGAGGTGGAAAAATTGATGAAAGCCGGTTTCATCCGGGGGAAGCAAAATACCCAGAATGGGTGTCCAACGTAGTATTGGTGAAAAAATCTAACGGAAAGTTGAGAATGTGCGTAGATTTCACCGACCTCAACAAAGCATGTCCAAAAGAAAGCTTTCCCCTCCAAAAATAGACCAACTGGTAGACACAACAGCCTGCCAAGGGCTGCTAAGCTTCATGGACGCTTTCTCGGGATACAATCAAGTCAAGATGCCCCTGCGGACGAGGAGAAGACCACCTTTATCACTGACCAAGGGCTGTACTGTTATAAAGTAATGCCTTTCGGATTGAAGAATGCAGGGGCGACTTTCCAGAGACTGGTGAACAAAATCTTCAAACCGCTCATCGGCACAACCATGCTGGTATATGTCGACGACATGATAACAATGTCCGGAGAACCAATAGACCATGTGGCCGACCTGAAGAAAACCTTCGAACTCCTGAGGAAACACAGTTTAAAGCTCAATCCAGAGAAGTGTGCATTCGGGGTAGCCTCAGGAAAATTTCTGGGCTACATGGTGAGTTCACGAGGCATTGAAGCGAACCCGCAAAAGATACAAGCCGTGCTAGACCTGAAATCGCCCCGGACAGTTAAGGAAGTACAAAGCCTTATAGGAAGAATCGCCGCACTCAACCCGTTCATCTCTCGCGAGCAACCGACAAGTGCCATCATTTCTTCAAAGTCATCAAAAAAGCTCAAAAAGGGGTCGACTGGACACCTGAGTGCGAAGAAGCCTTCCAGCACCTAAAACAATACCTGGCACTGACGCCCCCTCTCCTAGCCAAACCCCTCCCAGGGGAGACACTGTATCTATACCTGGCCGTCTCAAAACACGCAGTAAGCTCGGCACTGGTACAAGAGACCGACCATGTCCAGAAACCGGTTTACTACGTCAGTAAAGCCCTGTTGGACGCAGAAACTCGATACCCCATGCACGAACTCATTGCCCTATCCCTGATCACTGCGACACGGAAGTTACGACCCTACTTTCAGGCCCATCCTATCAAGGTATACACGGATTATCCCCTGAGATAAATCTTGCAGAAACCAGAGGCCTCAGGGAGACTGATGAAGTGGTCAGTAGAAATAAGCGAGCACGACATCTCCTACCTCCCAAGAACAGCAATAAGAGGGCAGGCCTTAGCGGACTTCATAGCAGAACTCACGGAACCACAGGTCTTGGCCGTGGAAGAAGACAGGTGGGAAATGTCTGTAGACGGATCCGTAAGTTCGCACGGCTACGGAGCAGGGGTAGCACTAAAAAGTGAAAATGGAGAAGAAATACTGCTCGCCCTCAAATTCGCCTTCAAAACTACAAACAATGAAGCAGTGTACGAGGCAATACTGGCCGACTAAGGCTATGTACGGTAGTAGGGGTCCACAACGTAGTGATCAGGAGTGATTCTCAGCTAGCAATACAACAGCTGAAAGGGGACTTTCAAGCCAGAGAACCAGCCATGGTAGCTTACCTGGCCGAAGTGAAGAAATGGGTGGAGAAAGTGGGAAACGTACTCTTCGAACAGGTCGGACGAGAAGACAACTGCGAAGCAGATTCCCTAGCCCGACTCGCCTCTTCAATGAGGACAGAAAACCCCAGGGTAATCCCTCTTATATACCTCCGAGAAAGAAGCATAGGGGAGACAGAGGTAGATGTACTAGAAGAAGAAGGCAAAGATTCATGGATGCAGCCGATCAGGAGATATCTGGAAACATGAGAAACCCCTAAAGATAAAAAGGAGGCCAGGAAGCTGAAATTCAAGAGCACCAAGTTTTCCCTGATTGAAGGAGTACTCTACCGGAGAGGATACACCGTACCCCTCCTAAGATGCTTAGCACCAGAAGAAGCAGACTACGTGCTCAGGGAGATTCACGCAGGCATCTACGGAAGCCACGCCGGGGGAAGATCAATCGCCTTCAAATCCTTGAGGCAAGGGTTTTACTGGCCAACCATGCACCAGGATGGCGTGAGGATAGCACGGAAATGCGAAGGTTGCCAGAAAAATGCCAACCTCTACCATCAGCCGGCAGAGCAGCTGACCACCATATCCAGCCCCTGACCCTTCGCACAGTGGGGGCTAGACATCATAGGGCCAATGCCGAAAGGGCGAGGCCAGGCAAAATATGCAATCGTGGCCATAGACTACTTTACCAAATGGGTAGAGGCAGAGCCCTTGTCCACCATCTCGGAAAAGAAGGCCACAGAGTTCCTGAAAAGAAATATAATCTGTCGGTTCGGAATCCCCCAAGAAATCATCACCGACAACGGAAAGCAATTCGACAGCAGGGGATTCAGGAAACTTTGTGAAGACCTCCAGATAACTTTGAAATTCGCCTCGCCAGCCCATCCCAAGTCAAACGGGCAGGTTGAAGCCACCAATAAAACCATCAAGTCAAACCAGAAAGCTCGACTCGGATCAAGCAAAAGCCTATGGGTCGAGGAGCTACCGGAAGTACTGTGGGCACACCGGACGACCTTCAAGGATTCAACAGGAGAGACACCCTTCTCCCTATCATACGGATGTGAGGCCGTCATCCCAGCAGAGATCGGAATATCAACCCACAGGGTCCGCCACTTTGAGAACGAGCGGAATGAAGGACTTATCAAAACCCACCTCGACCTGATCGAAGAAAGAAGAGAACAGTCAGCAGTAAGAGCAGCAATCTACCAACAGAGAATGGCCCGCTTCTACAATAGAAGAGTTCGGACCCGCTCCTTTCTAACAGGCGATCTAGTGCTAAGAAAAGTGACTCTGAACACCCGACGACCAGAAGAAGGGTCGTTAGGTGCCAAGTGGGAAGGACCCTACAAAATCACCGAGGTAGTAAGACCAGGGGCCTACATCCTAGAACATCTGGACGGCACGAGGTTGAAGAAACCATGGAACGCCGAAATGTTAAGAAAGTACTTCCCGTAAAATAAACTTTCCTTTCTTCTATTTTCTTTTTTGCAGAAACCGGGCAAAACAACGAATCGGAACAACTGTTGTAAAGAGGGCAGCACGCCCCTAAGCATGAATAAAAATTCCTTTTCTGGCAAAATCCTTTGAAAGCGAAAACAACCACCACCGGGACTATCGAAAAAAAACTTCGGCTCGGGGCTGGATTTCGTTCCGCCGAGGCCACTGAGATAAACAAACTCGGGGTCGGACGACGCCCCACCGAGTCTGCCTTTGGACTGGGGACGTAACATTCCCCCAGGACCAAGTGATTCTCACAGTTCGGGGTCGGGCGATGTCCCACCGAGTCTGCCTTTGGACTGGGGACGTAACATTCCCCCAGGACCAAGTGATTCTCACAGCTCGGGGTCGGGCGATGTCCCACCGAGTCTGCCTTTGGACTGGGGACGTAACATTCCCCCAGGACCAAGTGATTCTTACAGCTCGGGGTCGGGCGATGTCCCACCGAGTCTGTCTTTGGACTGGGGACGTAACATTCCCCCAGGACCAAGTGATTCTTACAGCTCGGGGTCGGGCGATGTCCCACCGAGTCTGCCTTTGGACTGGGGACGTAACATTCCCCCAGGACCAAGTGATTCTTACAGCTCGGGGTCGGGCGATGTCCCACCGAGTCTGCCTTTGGACTGGGGACGTAACATTCCCCCAGGACCAAGTGATTCTCACAGCTCGGGGTCGGGCGATGTCCCACGAGTCTGCCTTTGGACTGGGGACGTAACATTCCCCCAGGACCAAGTGATTCTTACAGCTCGGGGTCGGGCGATGTCCCACCGAGTCTGTCTTTGGACTGGGGACGTAACATTCCCCCAGGACCAAGTGATTCTTACAGCTCGGGGTCGGGCGATGTCCCACCGAGTCTGCCTTTGGACTGGGGACGAACGTGAAGGACATTGATTCCCCCAGGACCAAGTGATTCTCACAGCTCGGGGTCGGGCGATGTCCCACCGAGTCTGCCTTTGGACTGGGGACGTAACATTCCCCCAGGACCAAGTGATTCTCACAGCTCGGGGTCGGGCGATGTCCCACCGAGTCTGTCTTTGTACTGGGGACGTAACATTCCCCCAGGACCAAGTGATTCTTACAGCTCGGGGTCGGGCGATGTCCCACCGAGTCTGCCTTTGGACTGGGGACGTAACATTCCCTCAGGACCAAGTGATTCTTACAGCTCGGGGTCGGGCGATGTCCCACCGAGTCTGCCTTTGGACTGGGGACGTAACATTCCCCCAGGACCAAGTGATTCTTACAGCTCGGGTTGCGTCCCACCGAGTCAGTCCTTCGAACTGGGGACGTAACGTTCCCCCAGGCCCGAGCATCTCTCACAGCTCGAGACAGGATCACATGCCACCGAGCACATCATCGTTAGCTCAGAGGCAAAATTTTCTCCTCACAATCGAGATTGGATCAGTCAGGGGTCAGGACCCCCAAATCTCTGGTACATATATTACAGAGGAGGAGTCATTTTTAGTTTGGACAACAAGAGGAACTTCATCTCCTGATGGAACGACCCAAGTAAGCAATTTTCTTTGAGGTGGAGAGTCATTCTGAATAGAGTCAGCATCTCCAATAACCGAGGATATGAAGATAGAAACAGAAGACTTAGTTGATGGCAAAGACAATTCTCGGTGATTTCTGGAGCGACCACCAGCAAGGCGATCAGCACACCATTTTTTTATAGTTCCCGGAATCAACTCACAAACTCGTTGTTACCGAGAACTAGGGGACAGATGTTGATGGTGTTTTTCGGGCACTATGTTATTTAAACAACACGACAGGGGTAAAATGGGTAACTCCATTGATCGAGACCGTTAAAGCCGACCCGACAACTTGACGGTAAGAGGCCGAGCACTTTATACTAAATGGCCGAGCACTTGAGATCGGATGACCGAGCATTATCATATCGACAGCAGCATTCTCAGTTCAAATGGCTATCATGACCGACCTCATGAAGACCGAGCACATGACGAGGCGTGCTCAGGAAGATAAAGCATCCTATTCTTGCGGAAAAGGGATAAGTTGTCCTACTTTAATGGGGTAAAGTAATAACTTAATATCCTAATAGGATAAAGGAAGTAAATGTAGTTTTAATTAGGAATCCTTATGGGAAAAGGGAATAGTTTTGACTAGGAATCCTGATAGGAAAATGAGACCATCTCCAATTGGGAATTCTTGTACAAATAGGAGTCTGATTTCTGTATTATAATAAATAGGAGGGTAGAGCATGTGTAAAAGACATCTGAAAATCATCACAAGAGTGAGGGATTAGAATCATCAAGTTCCGATTTGTAAAAGCAAAGAAGAGACCCGAGGAGTGTATTTGAGTAATAAAAAGTACCACCTTGTTCTTGTCCGTGGACGTAGGTCGGATCCCAAAATCCGCCGAACCACGTTAAATCTCTTTGTCGATTGGTGTGTTTTCTCGTCTCCTGCTAAATTTGCTTTTGGTCCCCCATAAACCAAACAAATTCACCGTTGAATGAGGATTACCTCGGAGGTGATATTCCCATATTACCCTGAGATCAAAATCCGCCGTCAACAAAAGTATAACATCATATCAGAACACTCGAAATCAGAACCTCAGATCCTCATAGTAAAACCTCGATTTAGAGCCTCATAGCAGAACCATAAGCAGATCCTGAACCTTAGAGTTTGAAGTAGGTGTATGGGCTCTAACCTAAACTTACTTTGCCAAAAAAAAACATTGTTTGCTCTGAAAATTGGATCGTTCTAATTGAGCGAACTTGTTATTTTTATGTGTTGGCGACATTTCTACATATGTTCAACTGAATATTGACAAATGTAACAGATGCCTCTGAAAATTTTGAAATTGTTCTGGAGAAAGCAACACCGCTAGTTGCTATCCCAACGCTTAGATTATCCAACTTAGAGCTCTATTACTGGAAGGAGAAAAACGGTCGGGAAGAGGATTAATTTAAACTTGTATAAAGTATTTACTATTTATTCCATCATATACATGGAAAAAGGTTTGCTAATAATCTTGTGTTATTCAACAAGTATGCAATTACTGTTACGAGTTCTTTGTGATATATGTTGTTTATTGTTTTCTCTCTCTGTTTGATACGGGATTGATGATAATTTTTCATGCCGAATAAAAAATAAAGATGGGAATCGAGATGATTTTTACATCCTAAATTCTGATCAAGATTCAGAATAATTTTTTTATCCCAATTTAAAAATTATCAATCAGGATTTGTGATAATTTTTCGTCTCGATTCATAATTAGAACAAGACCGATTCCGAACGAGACATCCCCACTCCAAACCTTATATACAAGCAACCTCTCTGGCGAAATTCCTAATTTCTTGTCACCTCTCTTTCCTCAACGCTTCAGCCGTCATCAACACCATTAAAAGGATTCACAATAAAATTATACTTGCAATTTTAGAAAATTTAAGGGGTATTTGCAGTTTTTTAAACTTATAAGGTTTTTCAATATATTTTTCAGATTCAAGGTTCTTTTGGCATTTTGATTTTGATTTTTTTTTTATTTGTTTTTTAAGTTTTCTTCTTTTGGATTTCTACTCATCGTTAATGCTTTTGAAATAACATCAACTTAGCCTCTAACTTCAAACTTTTTTCCTTTGTTACCCTATTGAATTTGAAGGGGTGTTGGCTTACAATTTAGATTTACTTGCTCAATTTTTTTCTCCACTTAGTTTAATTTACTTATTGAAGTCATTTTTTTTGTGAACTATTCAGATTATAAATCTATTTTTTAATTAATTAGGTTGTGAAACTGATATAAAAACACATTATAAATATTGAGTGAAATAAACTATCATTTATTTAATAAAAAACAAGTTGACTTCTTGAAATTGTGTGTATATATATTGAATTAATCTGTAACCATATTTGTCTATAAAGAAAATGATGAATGCACACAACGCTATTTATAACTTTGTGCATATTTTTCTTTAACAAATGAGCCGTACTTTAAAAGTCAATTTATAAATTTAAGTGTTTTTTTATTAATATTTTTAAAATATTAAAAAAACACAATTTATTAAACTTAAAATTGATACATTATATTTTTCATATCCAAACTTAAATAAAAAAAAAATACTTAAAATATAATTTGACTTTTCAAATTACATCTCATTCCCCAACCCTCCTTTTAACTTCTTTGTGCAATAGGCTGTGCACAGATAGAACACTACTATTATTAAGACTACCATCCCTACTTATTGCAAGATAATTTTTTTTCCCATTTTTTTCTTTTCCCCCCCTCTTTCAAGAGATTAATTGACATTGATATAGTGGAAGCTCCTCACGTATGTTCCTGCATAAAACTTTTCTTTACATCACTCACCACCAACCATAAACACTATTTGTTGTTAGACATGCACAGTTTTAAATCGTAATCGAATTGCAACCGAACAGTTGATCAACATAACCTTTAATAAATCGGACCGTAAACTATAACTGAATCGGATAGGGCCGGTTCAATTGCGGTTGGTGCATTTTCAATTGACAGTTGAATCGGATTTATGATTCAACCATAACAAATCTAGTATAACTATAAAAAAAAAAAAAAAAATTCAGTTCAATCGGATTTTTGTATGGTTGAACATGATTTTTTTAATAATTTTTTAAATTATTCATAATATTTTTTTAAAAAAAATTTAAACAAAAATACAATTTAACATAATCGTATTTCTACGGTTCAGTTACAGTTTTCAACCGTAACCGAACTGTGTGCATGTAAAATTATTCTAGTTGGGGAATGGGGACTTGTACTTGGCTTATATTTTGTCATCGTCCCCAAACTTTCCAATAATTTGCTTAATAATGTCCAGTAATGTATCTTTTTGGTGATTTTTAACCTTTAAATCACCCAAAGGGGAGGGGTCTTCAATAGTATGGCCACTGTGTAAAGCGCAACGTAGCTAGTGATATAGTAGCAAGACTATAATTAGAGATAAAGAGATCAGCAATATGATAAGTTGACAAAGCAAACTCCAATACCAGAAAAAAGCAGCTCCCATCATATTTGTATATAGCACACGGAAACAGAAACAAAACGGGAAACATTATTTTTTTTAAAGTTAAGACACGGAATGCATGGGCAGTTTCGAGATAACCTTCCCGAGACAGCCCTCCTTCAACCTTGAATTTGTTTGGTTATGAGGGACCAAAAGCAAATATAGCGAAAGATAAAGAGGACACAAAATCGACAAAGAGAGTTTTAACGTGGTTCGGCGGAGCAAGTCCAACCTACGTCCACGGGCACAAAGTGGGGTGTTGTTTTTATTACTGAACTGAGCTCGGCCGGCCAGTTTTTAAACGTGGTGTAAGGGAATCCGAGCTGGTCGCTCGCTTTGTGTTGTTTCTTACAAGTAATACTCAAATGAAAAATTTCTCAACCCCTACAAATGAATTCAACTTCTCTTATATACTAATGAATATAAGGTACTGTTCTCATATCTTTATAACGTCAAAGCTGCAGATTTTCGGCGATTTGACAAGCTCTCTTCCCCAACTGCCGCGTCGTAAAGTACATTGCCACACTTTATCATTAATGGTGACACCCTGTAAAGAGCTTTCAAATAATGTTACGATGTACGAGAAGGAAAAACCTAAACTACCCCGACAACACGTCGGTCTTCAAGAGATTGGCCAGATGATCTTCTGAACAACAAATAGAAATATCGCCGACCTGACCCGGAATATCCGAACCATTCACCCCAATCCAGGAAGAAAGACTGAGCTAAGACGAGCTATCGAGTTGAAGTGGTCGGTCTCAGCTTTGATGTGGTCGATCTCTGAGATTTGCATCGCACTGTGTCCTCTGGTCGGCCTGGCCGAGAAACCAGGTCCGGATTGTCCTTGGCCGAGGACTGTCCATAACTCAGAAAATCTGATCCTCCAAAAAAGAGAAATTCCCTTCATGCCCTTGTTGAACTATTCAAATTCTTTAATCAAAGAAATCACCATCAACAATATATACATACATACATACATACATACATACATACATACATACATATATATATATATATATATATATATCACAACGTAACTATTCAGAAATTAGATAATAATATACATACATACATGGATAATAATAAGATGGAAATTGTTGCATCAGGTATTATCACCGTGCTTCACATCCTAATTAATTAACTATTAGGTTAGGATTGTTACTTTCACAGCAATTCTAAGCCTTTGTGCAGAGAGTCATAAGAGGTATTTGCGTTATGGAGTAATCAATTTGTTTACAGTTCAATAATATTTTGTTAGTTAGTGCTACGATCAAGATTGCCAAAGGATTCAAACTTAAAAAGAAGTTTCAATAGCCTTTATTTACCGCGCGAGACTGACGAGACTAGAGTTGATGAGCATGGTTTAACTTTTCTTGTCATAATTTGTACATGTTACTTGGAATGAATCACATGCTAATTAATTTCCAGAATGATGATTTGGAAAAGTTGTAGGTGCACAGAGCATCGATAACATTCTATAACAGAACCAAATACAATGTTCATAAAGTTCATCTTGATTAAGATCTTTATTTGTTTTATTAGTGACAATTACCATTTTATGCTGGGACATTAAGGAACATGGACAAAGACAGATAATTGGTTTTCAAGCTGAAGCAGCTGCCCTGCAAACAGGAAGATCCTTCTCAACGATGGGTGGGATCCGAAGAATGGGATTGCTCTCAAAGAAATTCACTGGCTTCAAATCAAAGCTAGATGACACAGTAGGCATAACCGGAAAATCTTCCTGGCATGGTATATGATGGAACCCAAGTGTGTACCACAGCACAATGTCCTTATTCTCAATCGATCGATCCCTACAAAACACAAAAATTTCATAATTACTCAAAATGAAATGCCAGCTTAATCTTGACATTCGATTTGTAAAAATTAATCAAGCTCAAAAAGCTTCTCACCTATCAGACCAAACTGCAAGAGTGTCTTCACCTTTGCTCTGGGTAACAAACAACCCACCAGCCCACTGCTCGCTCTCATTATACGGAGTGACCCATATCTGATTATTTGTAAATGCTCCACGTTTTTGAGGTGGATCTTCAGGATCTAGCAAGCTAGCAGCAGTACCACTAGGGACAACTTTATAACCAAACGGGTTGCCCACCCTTGTCTTTTTTGTCGGATTGATCACATGAAATTCAGCTGGGTCGTAGAGTTTAAGCCTAATTTGTGCATCTTTCTCAGTTTTTGCAACATTTCTTACAGCTTTCAAGTAACTCTTCCTCGGTGACTCTCCTGGAGAGGTTTCTTGCCTCTTAATATTTACCTTTACAAAGGAATTATCAGAGCCTTCAATGTCCATATCAAGGTAGAATGTGACATAGTGGTCATGGATTATACCGATAATGTTTTCGGACAAAAGGGTGCCAAAAAGATCTTCCTTTTCTTGCTTGGAAATTTGGTTCATATTCTCATAGGGTGTGCCTTTCACCATCAAAATCCCACTTAGTCCAACCTGTGATTCAAAACTTCTGAAATTATAATCTCAAAATCCATTTGTACTAACAAGCAGAACTTGGTCTGCCTTCAAATTACTTCCATTCAAAATCAAAGATAAAGTTGACAACAGTACATGCCTACTTTGTTACAGTTACCAACCCGGCCCATGACGGGTCTCTTTTTCATTTTCCAGATTAAAGTTTTACCCCGCCCCGCGAAATTAACCCCCTAAAATATTAGGGACTTGTCTTTAAAATGAAAAATAACTGGGAGCATTTAACAAATTTGAATATAGAAACGGAAATATATAGCAATTTAGAGGGGGAAAATTATCCTGGTCATTTATCGGGTTCATGGTGGCCACAGTTTATTTTTTCTGTTTAGAGAATAAAATAAATGTGACATAAGTAAGATACGAATCAAATCTTAGACTGATTAGTCTGCAGTTTATCAATGAAGTCATATACCTTAATTCTGATTAGTCCATCTGTTTGAAACTCCCAATCAACAATATAATCGTAATTAGCGACGGTTGCTGCCATTCTAACCACTAACGTCACCTTTGGCCTTACTTCTGTAATCTGCCAAAATAAATTTAACAAAACAAACAATTAAGTTAAACTTATTCACTTAATCATTAATTACGTGACCAAATGGTTCATAGTTTCGCATAACCATACCTTCATGCCCGTGATCGGACTCTCGGCGTGCCGCCAACCAACATCACCGGCGTAGCTCTCAAATAAGCAAACCATGTTTGATTGAACGTATGGCGTTCCATCAGCAGCCGCAAACACACCATCCATATAATAGGCGTTTCTGGGACAATCATTAAGCGGGTCTAGGGGCATGGCCTGCAACCCGAACCCGTATTCACCTGCATCCATATATGTCTTAAAATACCATGCATCAGTGGGGTCCATGTAAGGCACAAACAATTCACTTGAAAAACCTTTATACATCACAGTCCTCATCTCCCCACTATGCGGGTCCCTTACCCGAGCCAGAGAAACAACCACCCCAGCTCTCGGGTCGGGTTTCAGGTGAAATTCCCAGTTTGCCCATTTAACAAAGTGCCCATCTTCTACTACAAAACTCGGACCTTCAGGTTGCTCTAATGATATTGGATTTACCAGCTTCATTTGTTGGTACAACCCCAGTGCGGAATATCTATATTCTGTGTTGGCGGCCTTTGGTATTGGAATGTTTTTGCCCTTATCCGTAATTTCCACCACTTCTTTCGTGTCTACGTCGATAAGTACGGTCAAACCCTCGATTGGTCGCATGTAAAAGTTTGCAGTGTCCTTCATGGAGTAGCACTGCACCTTAATCAACCTCCTGTTCTCCTCTGTCTCTCCGTACCAACCCGTCGAAAGCGGAAGACACGCTAAGTCCTTCAGATCAACCCCTCGCTCAATGATCGTACGGTTGAACTCAGCGTTCGCAAGTGGGGCCCACGCTGACGACTTCATGTCCTCTACAGTCATGGTAGGATAACCGGACGCTGAATCCGCCTTGTGTACGGTAACCTCCTTGGTCGTTAAATCGACTGTTAACACGTACGAAATGTTGTTCACACGGGCGACCACGGAGGCTTTTCGCGGGAACAATGAGTCGCCTCTGTTCCAGTTTAGGACAAGTGATTTTTCGGGTTCTTTGAGGGTGATGGAGTGGAAGGCGTAGGGAGAGGCGTTCTTGAAGAGCGCGTGGGAGGTGAGGATGGTACGGACGCGGTTGATTTCTTTTACGGTGAGTGGATCAAGAGGGTGGCGAGGTGTGTCTGTCGTGTGATCGCTGTGGCGGCGCGTGGATTTGTAGGGTTCTTTAATGGGTTTGTTTTGGAAGCGATTCTTGGAAGTGCACCATGAAGAATATGTGGTGCAGTACAGGCTCTCAGTGGCATTGGGCGGCGCGGAGGGGAGATTGTTCCATGTGATGGCTAAAAGAGTGGCTATGCCAACGAAGAAAATCAGGAAGCGGATATAGTGTCTTGATTCCATAGATTGGTTGTTCAGTGACCAGAGACTGAGTGTGAAGATAAAGAGGCGTCAGTGAAGTAATTAATAGAGAGAATGCAATGGTGATAAGGCTCAGAAAATTCCAAACTATATAGAACAAGACATGCAAAGAATCATGACAAGTATGCGTTCAAGGTGGAATATATTACACATCGTTGTTGATGGAAAATGAAAAATAGAGTAAAATGTGATTAAAATTAGTCATATATATAATATCTTTAAACTAAAATATTAATTTTAATTTTAATCATCCTTATGTCATCATTTAATTTTTTTTTTTGGAATCGTCGGAGACCATGTCTTCGAGTTTAAGCGGAACGGGTAAAACCTCGACTGTCTCATATTCTTACAAAATACTCACTCCATAGATTCGAACTCATGACATCAATGTGAGATCTTAAGTCATATACCACCAAGCCACGTCTCTTTGGAACATGTCATCATTTAATAGACATATCATTACTCTAATGTTGATATGACCATGTTTATTCTTTTTCCCTATAAATAATATGGTAAGATTTTTCTTTTTCTTTCCTTTTTTACAATCTAATATTCTCCCAAGCATTCTATCGAGGTTCAATCCCTAAATTTTTTATTTTTAACACAAGATTTTATTAACTCGTGAATGTAATCATCTTAGGATCAGCTGGTGCCTGTGTTACAAATGGATTTTAAAATAGTTTATAATGACTTCGTGTTCCTTAAATTCATAAAACTATCCAAATTGAAAATTAAAATTACGAAAATGCCCAACTAATTTGAAAACATCTCATGTTGTTTATATCCAAATAATTTAATAAGTTATTTAAAATTTAAAGATACCTAAATAAATACAAAACACAGAAAACATAAAAACAAAACAAAACAAATATTAAAAATGGCAAAGACAACTCATCTATGGAGTGGGGAGATATTTGAGAAACATCTCAAAAACTGCAACCTCATCAAGAAAAAAAGAGTGGTGGTTATTTACAGTTATCTCGGTTTTACCACTTACACTTTTAAAATTAGATCCTTAAATATTAAAGATATAGTTCGGAGAGTGTATTTACAAATAAGGGTGGCAAAAAAATCCGGGTCCGGCCCGGCCTGATTCGGGGTCAAAAAAATCCGGGCCGCGCTTTAAAATGGGCGGTCTGGCTCGGGCCTGAGCCCGGACCGGACTCAACTAAAAAAACATGGGACCGACCCCGTCCGGGCTTAAAATAAATAAATAATATATATATATATATATATATATATAATTTTTTATATTAAAAAAATCGGACCCGAATAAAGCCCGGCCCGCTCGAGCCTGAGACAGTCCAAACCGGCCCGATTATTTTCCCGAGCCCAGACCCCATTGCCACCCTTATTTACAAATAGAACATTTTCTGCCTAAAACCAAAATTTTTCTCTTACGTCATTGGGAGAAAAATCACGATGATTTCTCCATGTTTTTTTCACAAAAATCCTAATTAATTAGACTATAAGATAACAAAGAATGCAACTTATTATTATAAATTGATTTACTAATAAAAATTTAATAGTTGTGATGTAATATATTTTTATCTAAATTTTTAAAATTATATTACAGTTAAACCTACCCAAGTTGAATTGAAATTTTGGTTACGTTCCAGAACTCGATTAACTGGCACATATAAATTATTTTATGAAAATTGAGTACGTGCAACTATAAATTTATCTTTCAATGCAAAAGTATGCAATAGACAATTCTCTCTTATTTTTTGTTTTTTGTTTTTTAATTTTACATAAGTATAGGCAAAAAAAAAAAATTACTTTACATTAAGGAAAATATTGATATTTCCTTTTTTTTTTCCGCTGCTTTGACATGAAATATGAGATAGCATGGTGTGAGGCGAGATGTGATATCCGTTTATTAATATTTTGATGTATATATATTAAATTTTGAAATTAATCAAAAACAATGAAAAAGGAAAATTAATAATTAACATAAATCATGGTGATGTATTCATTAACTAAATATATTGAATATCTCATATATAAATTTGTGGAAATAACTGGTTACATGTGATGTGAGCAGATAGTCAAATAATAATTAATGGCAGGACCAAATAGACGCATAAGGTTACTTCGCCATATAGGACAATAAATGGACAAGGCAACGGCTAGATACGTGAACTGTGTAAGGAACGAGAAGATGATTCAAAATATGCAAAATACTGGGACTGGGTTGCGGTGTCAAATTATTATAAATTTCACTTTCAAGCAAAATCGACCTTGCATATAACGTTTTTTTACCTTTTCTAAATAGCGGTGAAGCAATTAAAATCTCACCTACACTCTTGAAAAATATGCACCCAAAATCCAATCGAACTTGCATATAACGTTTTTTTTACCTTTTCTAAACAGTGTGTGGTTCAGTGGTTGAAGCAATTAAAATCCCACGTACACTTTTGAAACATATGCACCCAAAATCCAATACTTCAAATATATATATATTTTGTTGGTGGTGGTTTTTTTTGAAGGCTATTACCTCGAGTAAGGTCCGGATACCGAGGAATAAAAGGGAGATTGTTTGTATTCGGTCGAAAGTGGATAGCAAATACCAAATGGCCCGGCAAGAGATGAAGTTTGGCATGAAGACCTAACCACATGATACAGATAAGTTCTCACAATGATAGAACATGTTGATGAAATCACCTATAAGCATACACAACAAGCAAACTCTCTGATGTACGATCCAGAATAAGATTTGTTTTTTGGACCAAGTTAACTTGAAGTTGTGGCTGATTGCATGGCTTGGTCAGATTGGTGTATTTGGGCCTTTTTGGTGGATTTGAAAGATTCATTGGGTTCTATAGTTTGGTCCATGCATGAGACTTTATATGAAGGCTTTATTATGTCTAAGCCGAGAATGGAATGTGTTTTGGACGTGCATGTGCTGCATTGATTGATTTCGGGCTTAATTTTCGAATGATGCATTAGCAGTGGCGGGATTTGCGCAGTCTTCATATTTTTGACGTAAATTTCTCATCTGATGTCCAATTTTAGTGATTCAAGTTGCATTGGAAATATGACTCATATATCTATAATTTTGTAGTCTACATCAAAGTCCAATTCATAAGCCTGCTTGGTCAAAATATAGAAGCATGTTATCCCTACAGCTTTTATGTTTCATATTTTTAAGGTTATGTGATGTTTAAGTGATGGACTGAACTTTAATTAAATTAGAAAGCTCATGCACGAAATCTTAAAGTATTTTATGTGTTATTGGGTTTATTTTACTAGGGTTTTATTATATTTGGGTAGAATTATTGTTAGCCACCTGGGGCATTATTCATTATAATTGATAATTAATTAAGAACCTTTTTCGTTTAACAAAACAAAGTGACTTGTGTCATCTTGATGGAGTAGATTCTTCATTGGTTCTACGGAACAAAAGCTTATCAATGTGTGGCAAGCGTTGTGGCGCTATATCGATGTTCAAGATTCTCTAAAGAAATAAAGAAATGTTCTTAAGGACAAGGTTCCTTAAGGGTTGGACTTGATCTTGGAAGGATTTTGTTCTTACAAAATCAAGATTCGCGGTTCTTTGGGCTTAGAGTACATGTGGAGGGGTTTGCTTGGCTTATTCCAGGCAGGTTCTTATCACTAGTGATAGAGAGAAAAATATGGTCGGTCACCCTATCCCTTGAGAAAATTGTATCGGACTTGTATAAGACCCGAGATGTGTTATCACTTTGTCAGTTCATTTTCCTATTGTATTTCGGGTCAATTTTGACCCCGAGCAGTAATAAAATACACATCTTTTTCTCCCAATGACGTAGGTCGGAACTACTTTCCGCCGAACTACGTAAATTTTGTGTTTATCTTGTTTGCCTGCTAAGTTTGCTTTGATTCCTTACTAATCAAATAATTTTATTATTGATTGAGGTTTATTCAAATGATTAATTTCTCATATTACTCTTAAAACGAAAAACAGCCGTCAACAAAGACTATCTTCCTTCCATTTACAAATGCTCTTTATGAGCACACTGTGGGATGTAACAAGTCCAAGAACAATAGAAAAACAAATGCCCATGAACAAAACCTACAATTTATTTGGTATTGGCCTAAGGCCTAGAAATGCTTCTTTATTATTTTGACAGGTTACTGAAGGAGCTTATATAAAGTGGGTTCCAAATCCTTCAAAACCCAATAGAGCTTTTGCAGATACTTCGATTTCTAGGTAGTATTTCCTTTTATCAAAAGACAATCTAGAAGACTAGAATATGAACATTAATGATAGTCACATACTGGTGGTTGTAACTAGTGATTTTTTTCATTCTATAATGAAGAAAAACGAGACAATAAATATTACAATGTTGCCTCACAGGCTCTGCCATGTGCTTTATACAATACATTACTCACCGCACTCTTGCAAGTCTTTTCTTGAATTGAGTCTCTGATAACTTTCATTAAAAACTTGCACATCCTAGAAAAATGAATGGCAAAAATAATAGATAGCTAGGTAGAGCACCAACAAAATACTTCTAATTTTTATTTTTATTTATCATCAAAAACATGAATAATTTTTGTCTTCTTTTTACTCTGATGCAATCTCTTTTTCATTTTCCAACTAATAAACGTTGTTGAATTGGGGCATGAGATGACGAGAAAATCTTTGATGCAATAATGATACCATGTCATTTATGCAATAAGGAGAAAATATGTGATTGAAAGATATTGTTTTTTGAAATGATGTAACTGAGAATTGAAAAGCCAAAAATTGTTCAGCTGGCCCACAGTTAAAAAAATATGAGTCATTATAGTAATGACAAAAACATACCAATTGACATTTCACAAAAATGTAGAGGCAATAGGTTTATAATTTTAATTTAGGTCACAACATGACAGGTGCTATTTAATGCAAAGCCGCAACACTAGCACGTCTCTATTTTATCTTCTTTCGTTTTGCATTGTCAGTCTAAAATATAAAATTTGTACCATAAAACATTTTATTTTTAGTTTCAATTCTTTTTTTTTTTTATTTAATATTAGATAGTAAAATTTAGACCGATTTCGGTTCGGAACCAGAACCGAATCGGTTGGAACTGGACAGTTTCGGTTATGATTTCGGAACCGTAATATTCTAGTTCGGTTAGGGTTCCGAATCGAAATCGAACCGCTGGAACCGTTACATTTTTTTAAAAAATTATTATTAAAATTAAAAGAAAAAAGAAAACCGGAATGAAACCGGAACTGTTATGTTCGGTTATGGTTCCACATAAATGTGGAACCGAAAACCAACCGCACCGGTGGCCACCCCTAGTCAAATTTACTTTTAAAAGTGAATTTTTGGTGCAACAGTGGTACCACGTCATCCATGCAACAAGTCAATCATCATTTGCCACGCGTGCTAAAAAGTCAAAAAAACAACTAAAAAATAGGAAGAAAATTAAATATGTTATTTTTTAATTGGTTGGTGGTACCACGTTATCTATACCACTGTTACACCAAAGATTTACTCTGCAACAAGCCAATGATCTACTGCCACGCGTGCTAAAAATTAAAAAACAACTAAAAAATAAGTGAAAAAACTCTACATGTCATTTTTTAATTCACTTATGGTACCACGTTACACATACCACTGTTGCACCACGACCGATCTCATACAAAGTGGATATTGACTTTTGAAAGATTGATTTGTTATTAATAAATCAATTCAGCCCCCTTTTTTTTTTTAACATTCTTTGAATATATTATTAACTAACTTAGAGCCCGCCCAATATATGAGTTTATTTTGATTTTATATTTTCAAGTGATATCATTGGTTTATTAAAAAAAGGCAGATATACGTTTAAATAGTTATAAATAAATTTGATGTAAAAATTTAATTTTATCATTATTTTAATTGCATGGATTAATGCATAGATGATTAAGATAACATTTGTTTCATATTAGTGATTATAAATAGACCTTGAATTGTAATTTATCTTTGTTGTGGGTTCGATAATTATCATTATTAATTAATTAGCAATTATTAATAATGATAAATTTAATAACCGTATCATTAAATTTTCAAGTGTTATTAATAGTTAATTAGCAATTAATAAATGATAAATTAAGAATTAGTAATTAATATGAAATAATGAACTATTAAATTCATTGAATTTTTAAGTGTTTTTAATAGTTAATTAGCAATTAATAAATTATAAATTAAGAATTAGTAATTAATATGAAATAACAATTCATTAAATTCATTGAATTTTCAAGTGTTATTAATAGTTAATTAGAAATTTATCTAAATAATAAATTAATAAATCAATGAAAGTTCATCATTTCTTTTGAATTAATGGGAGAGATCTTTAGGTTTTGTTTTATAGTAGTATATAGATATATGTATTAATTGTTTGTTTTTAAGTCTAAAATTCTAATTGACTTGTTTTAAAAAAAATAAATATTAATTTATAAAAATACCCTGATTAAATATACTTGATTATATTATCTTTTAAAACCTAATATTTTATTTATCGTTGTATTTAATGTTTTCTTATATTTTTCTCCCAAAGAATTTATCTACCTTTATCTTTTAATTACTTTAATTTTTATTACTTGTTTCATTTGAAATAATATAATAAATTTTAAAATATATTACTTTAAAATAATTGCTTGATTATATGATTAGTTTAAATTATACTTTTTAACCTTTAAATTTATAATAATTCATATAATAATTATAAGGATATAAATATCGAATATTTGTATTTTAAATATTTTTTATTATTATAAAAACAAACAACATAACACTTACATTCAAACATTAAAAAAGAAAGATAAACATGATATTCGTACATCTGCATTCAGACTATTAATCAAATTTAGACTTTTGATTAAAATAAAAAAATAAAAATAAATAAATAAAACGCTACCTAATTTGGGCCAACCTTATTCGAACGGCATTAATATATACTCCTCTTATAAAGAGGGGTCATCATTTGATTAAGTTAAAAATCAAACAAAATGATTTAAAAAATACATATTTCAATATACCAAAAGTCTAAAAAGACAAATAACATTATATTAAAATATGTATTATTTTTATCTTAATTTAATAAATTTATTTTTTCATATATTTTTAAAAATTCGAATTCAAATGGCTTGTGAATAAAAACTATTTGAAAACTACTTAATCAAAATCGTGAGATGCTAAGGATATACATATCCATGAAGAGAAAATAGATAATTTACTCACACTATTAAAAAAAATGTCATTTTATGATGATTTAAAACTGTCATAAATACGTGCGTTTTTATGACGGTTTTAAAAACTGTAATAAATCGCCGTGTCATTTTTTATGATAATTTTTTCCGTGTCATAAATTTATGATGATTTTTCTGGCATAGAAGTGTCATAAATATATGACGCATAAATTTCATAGATCTTTGATTTTATAACATATATATGGCATTAAAAATTAAATTTATGACATTAATATGTTATTAAATTATGACATATTAGAATATTTCATAATTCGCTTGAATTAGAATTTAAATTTTAGTGGAAAATATGATATATATATATTTTTTTACTGGAATATTATTTAATTATTTTTACAGGATTTAATATCAATATAAATTATTTTAATCAATAATACACAATTAAAAATAATGAAAGAAACTTAAAATTAATATAAATATTAAAGTAATATTTCATACATCAAGCCTCGTTAATCTAAATATTATAGTAATAATTATTACAAACAAAGCACTAATCTAAGAAAGTTGAACAACAAACCAATAATTCATTAATTCATACAACATCAAACCATTAATTCAATAAATAAATTTAATCAATTCAAGTGTAGTCTAATGGTTTTATGATTGAAGATAAATATTTCACCTGAATAGATTGTGGGTTTGAATCTGGTCATTTAAACATTCTAATTTTTAATTATTGAGAGTGTTATGACATACTTTTATCATGAATAAAACGACGTCGTTTTATTCATGACATAAAAATGTCATAAGTTATTTTTAAATAAGTTTTATGATATATTTATGTCCTAAAATAAAATGACGTCATTTTTATGACATATTTCTGTCATAATATGGTACATTAAATTATGAGAAAAATGAAAAATATAAAACATGACATACATCTATCATATTATTTATGAAATATTTGTTTATATTATAAATATGTCATAATTTTATGACGCAGATTATCATAAATTTATGATATATTGTTACACTCTTTTTATGTTATAAAAAAAAAAAAGTCATAAAATCACGTTTTTTTAGTATATCAAGTGTACATATTGGGATGGAAATTAACCCCGAATTCAATTTGATCACAAGATCACAACACAGTGGGAAGAGGAACGGGCAGTTCATTTGAAAATATGGGAGCAACCTCGAGAATTATATTTCCTTAAAAGAAATTGACAGCTTTAGATCAAAGCTTGATGGCACGATCGGCATTACAGAAAATACTCTTGAAATGGTATGTGATGAAGTTTACCATAGTAAAAAATGTGTATTTTATGTTGAATTGTTAATCATCAAAAATATAAAGCAAATATAAGGTCGGCAAATGAGAAGAACTTCGAAAAACCCAGCCCCAATTTAAGTATTGCTCTAATTCAAATATCGTATTTTCTCAAGTTCAGACTTAAATCAATAAACCTATGATGTGGTTGAGCTTTTTCAAACGATTTTTTTTTTTATTTTTATTTTTAATTTTTTTTTATCAAACCCCAACTCCATATAATGTGGCAAAATATAAAAAGATTCAGGTTTTTTAAGTATTACAATGTCATATATGATGTCATCCCCTTTCATCTCTATTGCTCTGATACACCAAAAGCCAACAGGTCATTATTCATTTTGACCATATGTTATTATCTAGAGGTGCTAATGTGAGTCATGACAAGATAATAAATACCCATTTATTAGTTTGTGACATCAAATAATTTCATGTAATTAATTATTTATTCACGATATATTTATTAATTATGTAATCGTGGCTTAACCTTGTTAGATGTGAAATTCATCCATATCATTTAGTGGTAACACATTTAATAATCATATCATATTCATATTTACCAATTTTGACATGATCATTAAGCGAGTTGGTATTCCTATATTTGCTTAAATTACGTTCACTATTACACAAATTACCACATCTGGGAGTCTATCCATATCTATGGGACCAAAATCAAATCAATTAAAACATACAATTTGTGGTGTGAAGTGTTGCGGCTGAATGTACTTGATTGATTGTGAAAGCACTTCTGTATTGTGGAGGTCATCAAGATCAAGCAAGTTATAGCAGAATTTGCTCCAGGGACAAAATAATTTATCAATGGTTACAGCCTCGACATATTTGATTAGATGAAATTCTGATGGATTCATACAGACTAAGCTTAATTTGAGCATTATTTTCTGCTTCGGCTTCCATCCTATGGCACAAAAAGCCCATCCATGTAATAGGACCCTACCCCCAATGCTCATCTGGGTCCTTAAATGGGACAGCTCGTTCGCAAGCAATTAGCCCATGTCACTACGTGTCTGTCTTATAAATGAAAGCTAGGCCCATTGGGCTGCCCTTTCCATATTTCTTACGGCTCCGGGATGCCTCTGTCCGAGTTGGAGATTCTCACCACTTGTCTCCTGCCTGTCTAAGGAAATTTTGAATTTTTTCATGAGTTTTTTTTTTTTTTTTTTTTTTTTTTTTTTTTTTTTTTTTTTTAACATTACTGAAAATTTACATCAGTAAGCAATGAGCACATTATCGGTTAATTATTCACTAATTAACACCCTCTTCCATTTACAAATGCTCTCAGTATTTATAAAGTAATTCTTTAGTACAACGGAGATACGGGTGGCATAATATCACCAATAAATTAATAAATGATACGTATGATTTAATATATATGTTGACGGCGGATTTCGTTCACAGGGCAATATGAGAATATTACTCCCGAGACAATCCTCCCTCAATAGTGAATTTGTTTGGTTATGGGGGACCAAAAGCAAATTTAGCAAAAGACAAAATAATACACCAATCGACAAGGAGATTTAACGTGGTTCGGCCGATATTGGTCCGACCTACGTCCACGGGCACAACAGGATGATACTTTTTATTACTGAAATATGCTTCTCGGATCTCTTTTGTGTTTACAAGTCAGAGCTTGATGATTCTGATGCCCACTTTTAACCTTCAACTTGTTACTCTTATTCTCTCTTTTTTTGTTGTTCTTCCATTTCTCTTCACCCTACCCTCCTATTTATAATGGTGAAGAAATCATATTCCTATTTGTATAAGAAATCCTATTTGAACCCAGTCTTCTCTTCCTGTAGGGTTTCCTGATCCGGTATTGCCTTCTTCTTCTGCTTTCCCTTTTGGACTCTGACTCCTTCTCCTTGCGAAAATATGATATTTTGCTTATCTTATCCATAAGAATGGGGGGCTGTTGTCTTGAGCACGGTCCGTCATCTGGTCGGTCTTTAACGAGGTCGGCTATGACAATCTTTTATGCTGAGAGCGTTCCTGCCGACCTCTATAGTGTTCGGTCATCTGAACCAATGTGGTCGGTCTTCACATGAACTGGTCGGGTCGGCTACATGATCTCAACCAGACAGAGATTTACCCTTTTGTCCTTGTCGTGCTGTCTTAAATGCTGTAGCGCCTGAAAACACCATCAACATCTGTCCCTAGTTCTCGGTTCCAACGAGTATGTGAGTTGGTGCCGGGAACTATATGAAGAGGGTGTGCTGATTGTCTATGCTGGTAGTCGTCCCAAGATGTGAGAAGGAATTTTCTTGCCGTTTCAATCATCTTTCCTTGAGACGCGCAACCATATTGTCTCTTTAAATGCCTATCAAATCAACTTTAGGGTTTCTTCCAATGCTCGACACTTGTCACAACATCCCTGGGTTCCCGCCAGAAAAGAGGACGAATCGACCGTGTATAGGCACTCTCCACAGTGGGCTGATCTCAGCCGTCTGTTTGAACTTGGGAGGCACCTCTCGTAGGTGACACTTGGCGTTCATCCGGGCTCTTCCTTTAGATCCAATGGTCACGAGCATCCTGGTCATGGATATAAAAAGGGGAGGCTTCCCCTGTTCCATCTTTTTCGGCAATTTCTCCTTCCTCTCTGCAAGTTCCTTTGCTCATTTTTGCATCTCGGATTTCAACCGCGGGCTTCGTTCTTTGCTGCGAGTATAAGGAGCGAGCATCACCGTACTGCGCGACCTCCTGTTTTTGAGAAAAGCAAGTAAGTCTTCTGAGCGACCTTTCATCTTTTTCTCTATGCAGTGTTTCTGTTTGTTTATTTTGCTTAGGGAGAGACTTGTGGTTTTGCTGGGTCTTGCTTTAGGGCACTTCTTTAGAGACTCCAAGTCTAGTTTCAGCATGGGCACCGTGGGTAGCTTCTTGTAGACTGATTCCCCCTTTCTCTGTTTTTCTGGGTGTCAGGGATGTCTGACAGTAACTCTTCCTCCGAAAGGCCTGTCAAAATCTCAACTTCCCCTGCTGAAGAGCTCTCTTCGGGCTCAGGGGCGCCCAGTGTAGAAGATCTCGACACTACCCCCACCCCTTCTGAGGTCGAAAATGACTCCTATCATCAGAGGGTTCCTCGGAAGGATCCAGAGCCTGGAGAACTTGGGTCGTCGGCTCTGGATATGAACCGTCCCTCTAAGATAACTGAGGATGATCTGGCGTTACTGCGGCAACGATACAGCATCCCGATAGATATTGCTCTAGAAGTTCCTGGTCCAATGGATCGTGCTAGTCAGCCTGACGAGGGCTCGGTGGCGCTTCTTCCTATCTTTTTTGAATGTGGGCTGCGGCTGCCGATGCAACGCTACTTCGCTTGGATGCTGGCCGAGATGGAGCTTGCCCCTTGCCAATTGAGCTTGAATAGCTGGAGGATCCTAGCCGGTATATATGTGGTCTGGCACCGGGCAGGTTTAGGTACCTTGCTTGGAAGAGGTGAAGAGGTTGTACCGTTTGAAGTCTAACCCAAAGACTCACTACGGTTGGTATTACCTCTCTGCTTACGATAGCTCGTCCAACCTTGTCCAGAAACTCCCTGATTCCAACAAGAACTTCAAGGACTCTTGGTTCTGGGCAACTGGGGATTGGGGTCGGGTTTTGAGATCGTTTGAGGAGGACGTCTCGGTTCCAGACATCTTCAGGGCTGGAGGTTAGGAGTCTAACGCCCTTCATTCTTTCTTTGTCCATGTTCCCCGGTTTCTTTTAGGTTTTCTAACTTCTTTGGTTCCTCCCAGCTTGTTGGCGAGATGCTCCAAAGGTTTCTCGCCAGGTTCGGAGGCGGGTACATTGGGCTCGGGGATATGCTGCCCCTTGGAGGAATTTGGTTAATGACGCGGCTTTTGTTGAGTCAGGCCTCATTCAGACCGTCCCTCCGGAAGTATCTGGCCGGTTAGGTAGGTGTCTGATGGCTGTTTTAATGATCTTTCCTGTTTGTTTCATCATGTTTGATATCTTTGCTATATGCTCGGTCCCTGACTTCCTTCTTGCTTTTTTGTAGGCATGTCGAAGAGGCCTAAGTTCCTTGAAAAGTTGGCCGGTACCGTAAAGAAAGCCGGCCGTGCTGATGTTGGAACTTCCCGGGCACAGCCCGCCGCTGTTGGGGCTGAGCGGGTGTCTCAAGGAGATGTCCAGCCTGCTGCTCGGGGTCTCTCTTCTCCTGGTGCACAATTGTCGGGGTCCGCTCATCTTACCAGTTCGCCAAAGCCTCTTAGGAAGAGGAGGCGTCCATTTGGGGCCGAGGAGACCGAGCTGGTCCAAGAGGAGGAGGAAGAAACTGCTCTGGTTAAGAGGAAGGAAGTCCGTAGGGGGAGGAAGTCCTCTGAAAGCTCCTCTAAAAAACGGAAGGGCCCTGTGGTCCTCGGGGTGGATGACTTGGGGGAAAACATCCGGGAGGCCACCTCCCATTTAGTGCCGGCCTTCAATGAATTGGCCGAGGTGATTCCTCATGAGGAGGTCTCGAGGTATGAGGATGTGTCTCCTGAAGGTGTTGTGGCTGAGATGAGTTCTCAGATGGCGAAGGTACTTTTACTTCCCTTCTCGGTTTTTTTTTTTTTTGGGTCTTGGTTCTCTTTTTTTTTTCTTGTATTTGACTCCTTCCTCCCTTTTTGTGTGCAGGCCAACTATCTCATGGCCAAGAATAAGAGTCTTCTCCTGACTTTGTTGTCCGAGGGTGGTCAGGCCCAGAGGCTTCAAAATCGCCTTTCCGAAGTGGAGGCGAAGTTAGCTGATCGGGAGGAGGTGATTAAGAATCTCGAGGCGGCCGCTGTTGAGAGTTTCAAAACGAACAAGGCTCTCAAAGCAGCTGCTGTGCTAGAAAGGAAACTTGCTGATAATGCCAGGGAGGACCTGAAGGTTGCCCAATCTGAGATTGGCGTTCTGAAGGGGAAGGTAGCAAGTGCTGAGGCCAAGGCGAAGAACAAAGATGAGGAAGTTGCTCGGGCCCGAGATAGTCTTGAAAGGAAGAAAACCGAGCTTGAAGATAGGGAGGTTGATCTCGAGGAGAAGGAGATCGAGCTCGAGAAGAGGGAGGGTGAGCTTGAGGCCGAGAAGGAGGCTATCCGCCTAGAGGGGGTTGGTGACTGTGCTGAGCTGATTCCGATGGTGCTGCCAAATCTGAACATGGACCCCATCCGTGCAGCCATCAGTTACTGTAAGGGGGATATTTCCGAGGAAGAGTTTCAAAAGTGGATCCCTCCCCCACCTGAGGGGGTGATGGATCCCGCCCATCTCGGTTATTCCGGCTCCTGAGGTTCCTCCTGAAGAAAGATCGGAGGTTCCTGCCATGGACGAGGACTGCCTTGAGATCCCTCCTCCTGATGCCGAAGTTGTAGCCCCTCATTCTAATGCTGAAGTCGTAGCCCCTCCTCCTGGTGCCGAGCCGCTTCTTCCGCCACCTGGACCAGCAGAGGAAGAAATTCCTGCCCCTGTGCGGGCTGAATGAAAAGGGTAACCCTACCGGGGCCCTATGTACACTTCAACTTTTGTGTAGCAACACTATATTTTCATATACACATGCATATTTATGTCTTTACTTATTTCTTCCCTCCTTTGTTTTTGTTGTTGTCCGAACAATATGAGACCCTTCAGAGGTCATCATGAACCGGAGGGGTCTAACCTGACCCCGAGCTGGGTAATGGTCCTTGATTTTGGGGGAATGTTTCCTCCCGAAATCGAAGGAGTTTGACTCGTAACCCGTCCCGAGCTGACTAAATCACTTGGTCCTGGGGGAATGTTACGTCCCCAGTCCAAAGACAGGCTCCGGGGGAATGTTACGTCCCCGAGCTGAAAGAATCACTTGGCACTGGGGGAATGTTACGTCCCCAGTCCAAAGGTAGACTCCGGGGGAATGTTACGTCCCCGGATTGAAAGAATCACTTGGCACTGGGGGAATGTTACGTCCCCAGTCCGATGGCAGGCTCCGGGGGAATGTTACGTCCCCGAGCTGTAAGAGTTACTTGTGGTACGGGGAATGTTACGTCCCCAGTTTAATGGCAGGCCCCGGGGGAATGTTACGTCCCCGGGATGTAAGAATCACTTGGCACTGGGGGAATGTTACGTCCCCAGTCCAAAGACAGGCTCCGGGGGAATGTTACGTCCCCGAGCTGTAAGAATCACTTGGCACTGGGGGAATGTTACGTCCCCAGTCCAAAGACAGGCTCCGGGGGAATGTTACGTCCCCGAGCTGTAAGAATCACTTGGCACTGGGGGAATGTTACGTCCCCAGTCCAAACAGACTCCGGGGGAATGTTACGTCCCCGAGCTGTAAGAATCACTTGGCACTGGGGGAATGTTACGTCCCCCGTCCAAAGACAGACTCGGTGGGACATCGCCCGACCCCGAGCTGCAAGAATCACTTGGCACTGGGGGAATGTTACGTCCCCAGTCCAAAGACAGACTCCGGGGGAATGTTACGTCCCCGAGCTGTAAGAATCACTTGGCACTGGGGGAATGTTACGTCCCCAGTCCAAAGACAGACTCGGTGGGACATCGCCCGACCCCGAGCTGCAAGAATCACTTGGCACTGGGGGAATGTTACGTCTCCAGTCCAAAGACAGACTCCGGGGGAATGTTACGTCCCCGAGCTGTAAGAATCACTTGGCACTGGGGGAATGTTACGTCCCCAGTCCAAAGACAGACTCCGGGGGAATGTTACGTCCCCGAGCTGTAAGAATCACTTGGCACTGGGGGAATGTTACGTCCCCAGTCCAAAGACAGACTCGGTGGGACATCGCCCGACCCCGAGCTGCAAGAATCACTTGGCACTGGGGGAATGTTACGTCCCCAGTCCAAAGACAGACTCCGGGGGAATGTTACGTCCCCGAGCTGTAAGAATCACTTGGCACTGGGGGAATGTTACGTCCCCAGTCCAAAGACAGACTCCGGGGGAATGTTACGTCCCCGAGCTGTAAGAATCACTTGGCACTGGGGGAATGTTACGTCCCCAGTCCAAAGACAGACTCCGGGGGAATGTTACGTCCCCGAGCTGTAAGAATCACTTGGCACTGGGGGAATGTTACGTCCCCAGTCCAAAGACAGACTCCGGGGGAATGTTACGTCCCCGAGCTGTAAGAATCACTTGGCACTGGGGGAATGTTACGTCCCCAGTCCAAAGATAGACTCGGTGGGACATCGCCCGACCCCGAGCTGCAAGGATCACTTGGTACTGGGGGAATGTTACGTCCCCAGTCCAAAGACAGATTTGGTGGTTTTTTTTTTTTTTTTTTTTTTTTTTTTAGGGTTTTGCCAGAAAATGAATTTTTATTCATGCTTGGGGGCGTGCTGCCCTCTTTACAACAGTTGTTCCGGTTCGTTGTTCTGCCCGGTTTCTGTAGAAAAGAAAGAAAATGGAAGAAAGGAAAGTTGATCTTCATGGGAAGTACTTTCTTAACATCTCGGCGTTCCATGGTTTCTTCAACCTCGTGCCGTCCAGACGCCCCAGGATGTAGGCCCCTGGTCTTACCATCTCAATGATTTTGTAAGGTCCTTCCCACTTGGCACCTAACGAACCTTCTTCTGGTCGTCGGGTGTTCAGAGTCACTTTTCTTAGCACTAGATCGCCTGGCAGGAAGGAGCGGGTCCGAACTCTCTTATTGTAGAATCGGGCCATCCTCTGTTGGTAGATGGCTGCTCTTACTGCTGACTGTTCTCTTCTTTCTTCGATCAGGTCGAGGTGATTTTTGATAAGTTCTTTGTTCCATTCGTTTTCAAAGTGGCGGACCCGGTGAGTTGATATTCCGATCTCTGCCGGGATGACGGCCTCACATCCGTATGATAGGGAGAAGGGTGTTTCCCCTGTTGAGTCCTTGAAGGTCGTTCGGTGTGCCCACAGTACCTCCGGTAGCTCCTCCACCCATAGGCTTTTGCTTGATCCGAGCCGAGCTTTCAGGTTTGACTTGATGATTTTATTGGTGGCTTCAACCTGCCCGTTCGACTTGGGATGGGCTGGCGAGGCGAATTTCAAGGTTATCTGGAGGTCTTCACAAAGTTTCCTGAATCCCCTGCTGTCGAACTGCTTTCCGTTGTCGGTGATGATCGCTTGGGGGATTCCGAACCGACAGATTATATTTCTTTTCAGGAACTCTGTGGCCTTTTTTTCTGAGATGGTGGACAAGGGCTCTGCTTCTACCCATTTGGTAAAGTAGTCTATGGCCACGATTGCATATTTTGCATGGCCTCGTCCTTTCGGCATCGGCCCTATGATGTCTAGTCCCCACTGTGCGAAGGGCCAGGGGCTGGATATGGTGGTTAGTTGCTCTGCCGGCTGATGGTAGAGGTTGGCATGCTTCTGGCATCCTTCGCATTTCGCGCCACCCTCACGCCATCCTGGTGCATGGTTGGCCAGTAAAACCCTTGCCTTAAGGCTTTGAAGGCGATCGATCTTCCCCCGGCATGGCTCCCGCAGATGCCTGCGTGAATCTCCCTGAGTACGTAGTCTGCCTCTTCTGGTGCTAAACATCTTAGGAGGGGTACGGTGTATCCTCTCCGGTAGAGTACTCCTTCAATCAGGGAAAACTTGGTGCTCTTGAACTTCAGCTTCCTGGCCTCTTTTTATCTTTAGGGGTTTCTCCTGTTTCCAGATATCTCCTGATCGGCTGCATCCATGAATCTTTGATTTCTTCTTCTAGTACGTCCACCTCTGTCTCCCCTATGCTTCTTTCTTGGAGGTATATAAGAGGGATTACCCTGGGGTTTTCTGTTTTCATTGAAGAGGCAAGCCTGGCCAGGGAATCTGCTTCGCAGTTGTCTTCCCGTCCGACCTGTTTGAAGTACGTTTCCCACTTTCTCCACCCACTTCTTTACTTCGGCTAAGTAAGCTACCATGGCTGGTTCTCTGGCTTGAAAATCTCCTTTTAGCTGTTGTATTGCTAGCTGGGAGTCACTCCTGATCACTACATCATGGACTCCTACTACCGTACACAGCCTTAGTCCGGCCAGTATCGCCTCGTACTCTGCTTCATTGTTTGTAGTTTTGAAGGCGAATTTGAGGGCGAGCAGTATTTCTTCTCCCTTCTTACTTTTTAGTGCTACCCCTGCTCCGTATCCGTGCGAGCTTGCGGACCCGTCCACAGACATTTCCCAACTGCTTTCTTCCACGGCCAGGACCTGTGGTTCTGTGAGTTCTGCTATGAATTCTGCTAAGGCCTGCCCTTTTATCGCTGTTCTCGGGAGGTAGGAGATGTCATGCTCGCTTATTTCTACCGACCACTTCATTAGTCTCCCTGAGGCCTCAGGTTTTTGCAAGATTTGTCTCAGGGGATAATCCGTGTATACTTTGATAGGATGTGCTTGAAAGTAGGGTCGTAACTTTCGGGCCGCAGTGATTAGGGATAGGGCAATGAGTTCGTGTTGGGGTATCGTGTTTCTGCGTCCAGCAGGGCTTTACTGATGTAGTAAACCGGTTTCTGGACATGGTCGGTCTCTGTACTAGTGCCGAGCTTACTGCGTGTTTTGAGACGGCCAAGTATAGGTATAGTGTCTCCCCTGGGAGGGGTTTGGCTAAGAGAGGGGGTTGTGCCAGGTATTGTTTCAGGTGCTGGAAGGCCTCTTCACACTCGGGTGTCCAGTCGACCCTTTTTTGAGCTTTTTTGATGATTTTGAAGAAAGGATGGCACTTGTCGGTTGCTCGTGAGATGAATCGGTTGAGTGCGGCGATTCTTCCTGTGAGGCTTTGTACTTCCTTAACTGTCCGGGGTGATTTCAGGTCTAGCACGGCTTGTATCTTTTGCGGGTTTGCCTCAATGCCTCGTGAACTTACCATGTAGCCCAGAGAAATTTTCCCGAGGCTACCCCGAATGCACACTTCCTTCTCCGGATTGAGCTTTAAACTGTGTTTCCTCAGGAGTTCGAAAGTTTTCTTCAGGTCGGCCACATGGTCTCTTGGTTTTTCGGACATAGTTATCATGTCGTCGACATATACCAGCATGGTTGTGCCGATGAGTGGTTTGAAGATTTTGTTCACCAATCTCTGGAAAGTTGCCCCTGCATTCTTTAACCCGAAAGGCATTACTTTATAACAGTACAGCCTTTGGTCAGTGATGAATGTGGTTCTCCTCTCTCGTCCGCAGGGTGCATCTTGACTTGATTGTATCCCGAGAAAGCGTCCATGAAGCTTAGCAGCCCTTGGCAGGCTGTTGTATCAACCAGTTGGTCTATATTTGGGAGGGGGAAGCTGTCTTTTGGACATGCTTTGTTGAGGTCGGTGAAATCTACGCACATTCTCCATTTTCCGTTAGATTTTTTCACCAGTACTATGTTGGACACCCACTCTGGTATTTTACTTCCCGGATGAAACCGGCTTTCAGCAATTTTTCCACCTCGGTTGCTACTGCTCCGCACCGCTCCTGGTTGAATATTCTCCTCTTCTGCTTTACTGGTTTGTGTAATGGGTTCACTGCTAAGCGATGGCTTACGAATTTTGGGTCGATTCCGGGCATGTCATCGTGTCCCCATGCAAAAACGTCGGGGTACCCTTGTAGACATTCCAACAAGTCTTTTCTTAGGGCCTGGTCTAAACTTCCCCCTATTTTTATGCTTTTCTTTGGTCCGAATAGCTTTACTTCTTCTAATTCTTCGGCTGTTCCGAGCCGTGCAGCTCCATCTGGCCGAAGAGCAGGGTCTTCCTTCGTGTTCTCGTCGTCCTCGTCCCTCTGTCTCTTCTTGGTGCTTTTTTCCACGCAGAGGGTCTCTCGTGAGTAGGTGGCAAAACAGCTGCGGGCTACCTTCTGGCTTCCGCATATGATCCCGATCCCTTCCCGTGTGGGGAATTTCAATTTCAAGTAATAACAGGACATTGCAGCCTTGGTTCTCATCATGAAGGGGCGACCGACAATGACTTGATAACTGCTCATGCAGTCTACCACAGTGAAGTTTATCATGATTGTTCGGGTTTTGGGGGCGGCTCCGATCGTCATTGCTAGTTGAATTCTTCCCAGCGGGATGACTGTTGATCCCCCGAAACCGTATAGGGGGGTGATGTCTTTGGTTAGAGCTGTGCATTCTACCCCCAGGCTCTCCAAAGTTTCTTTGGAAATTATGTCTACTGCGCTCCGGGGTCCACCAAGATCCTGTCCACTTCTGTGCCGCCGATTGTTGCTTTGATTATTAGTGCGTCGTCATGGGGGAAACTCACCCCCTGAGCGTCTTCATCGGTGAACATGATGGGTGTCGACCGACTTTCTCGGGTGTTTTGGGATTTTTTTCGTTTTTTAGCACCTCTGTCCCCCGTGCTCGGCTATAATTTTTCCTCGACCGGTTAGAGTCCCCGGCCAGCGTTGCCCCTCCCGCGATGACGTTCACCTCTCGATTCCTTGCCCTTTGTCTGGCGGTCATGATCTCGTGGTCTATGTAATTGTTCAGGTACCCGTTCCGGGCCAGGTCCTCCATTTGTTCCCGCAGGTCCTTGCATTCATCGGTTGTGTGTCCTTTTAGATTGTGGTGCAGGCAGTAGGATTTTTTGTTTTTTCTGTCTGGGGGGAACCTCCTGAGGTCGGGCTCTATTAAGAGACCTTTCTCCGTATCTCCATGATGATTTCCCTTGGCGGCTTGCTTAGGGGAATATACGTTCCCTCTCGGACCACATGGTTTACTTGAGTTGCGGGCCCTTTGCCTTGATCCTTTTGCGCCATCGGTTTGAACTCTCTGGGTCTTGGATTGAACTTCCGGAATTCTCTCTCCGGTCGCCGATGGTCTTCTCTCCTGGTTACCCTTTCTCTGGCGGTTGTTCCTCTCCGGGATACCTTCTCCTCGCCTTCTAGTAGAACGTACTTCCTGGCCACCTCTAGTGCGGCAGCGTAGTCTGGTGTCTCGTGGATCCTCAAGTGGGTCCACAATTTCCCGACTCTTAGGGCCCCTTTCAGACTTTCCAGGGCTTCCTGGGATTCGTACCCTCCGACCTCGAGTACAGTGTTGTGATACCTTTCAATGAAGCTCTTCAGTGTTTCGTCGTCTCCTTGCTTCATGAGCCTTAGTTCTCCTATTGTTTTTTTAGGGGTGCAGGCTCCTTTGAAATGTCGGATAAACGACTTCTTAAGTTGGGAGAAGCTCTGAATGCTCCTCGGGGCTAAACTTCTATACCATAGGATGGCAGGTCCCCCTAAAGTTAAGGGAAATACTTTGCATATGGCGTCGCCCGTTACTCCCTGTACTTCCATCAGGAGGACAAAGTTTTCAATGTGGGATTTTGGGTCGGAGTGGCCTTTGTATGGTGCCATGGTCGGCATGCTAAATCGTTTCGGAAACTGTGCTGCCTTTATTTCTTCCGTAAGGGGAGAACCCTCTTCCTCGTCTCGGGTGTCTCCCGCCCCGATCTTCAGGTTTTCTCCCCATCTGGTCATCTCTTTTTTCAACCAAGATTTTATTTCGCGGGTTGTGCCCCCGTGCCGCCTCCTGTGTTCTTCTGTTCGCCTGTCGCCCCGGGAGTGGCGTTCTTTAAACTCAGAGGTCTCCTGTACGTCCTTGTTATACTTTCTATCCTCCCTCTTGGAGTTGTAAAAACTGTCGGAGGAGGGGTCGGGCGACTGTTCCTCCCTCTTCTTCTTCCCACGTGTCTTCTGATCTTCCACCACCACCGCAGCAGATCTTATCCCATAGGGGCCTCTCTTTCTGGGTCCCTCGTCTTCACTTACATCTACTACTCTTTTCCCTTTTTCTCTCCTCTGTCCGGCCTCGGTTTCAGTTCTCTCTCGTTGTTTATTCCTTCCATTCTTTCTAGTCGATCCATCATAGTCCTCATCCCATCTTCCATTCTTTTCATCCAGTCTATTGCCGGACCTCCTGGTTGGTGATTTCCGTCCTCCGCCGTTTGTCTTATCACGTGAATTGCTTTTTGTGAAAGTTCCCCACAGACGGCGCCAACTGTTGACGGCGGATTTCGTTCACAGGGCAATATGAGAATATTACTCCCGAGACAATCCTCCCTCAATAGTGAATTTGTTTGGTTATGGGGGACCAAAAGCAAATTTAGCAAAAGACAAAATAATACACCAATCGACAAGGAGATTTAACGTGGTTCGGCCGATATTGGTCCGACCTACGTCCACGGGCACAAACAGGATGATACTTTTTATTACTGAAATATGCTTCTCGGATCTCTTTTGTGTTTACAAGTCAGAGCTTGATGATTCTGATGCCCACTTTTAACCTTCAACTTGTTACTCTTATTCTCTCTTTTTTTGTTGTTCTTCCCTTTCTCTTCACCCTACCCTCCTATTTATAATGGTGAAGAAATCATATTCCTATTTGTATAAGAAATCCTATTTGAACCCAGTCTTCTCTTCCTGTAGGGTTTCCTGATCCGGTATTGCCTTCTTCTTCTGCTTTCCCTTTTGGACTCTGACTCCTTCTCCTTGCGAAAATAGGATATTTTGCTTATCTTATCCATAAGAATGGGGGGCTGTTGTCTTGAGCACGGTCCGTCATCTGGTCGGTCTTTAACGAGGTCGGCCATGACAATCTTTTATGCTGAGAGCGTTCCTGCCGACCTCTATAGTGTTCGGTCATCTGAACCAATGTGGTCGGTCTTCACATGAACTGGTCGGGTCGGCTACATGATCTCAACCAGACAGAGAATTTACCCTTTTGTCCTTGTCGTGCTGTCTTAAATGCTGTAGCGCCTGAAAACACCATCAACAATATATAAATGATATGTATGATTTAATATCTATATTTTTAGTTGTATTTTAATATTTTAATACGTGTGATAATGAATTATTGGATTGTTGTACAGATAATATAATATTTATGTGGTATAGTAGATTTTCTCACACTGTGGGGACATAACAAGTACAAGAACAATAGTAAAACAAATGCCCACGAACAAAACCTATTTTGTTCGGTAATCACCTAAGGCCTAGAAATTTTTATTTGTTGGTTTGATAGGTTATTGAGGGAGCTGGTTCCAAATTACCTATTAAAAGATAATCTAGAAGACTAGAATTAATATGAACAATAATGATAGTCATTTTATTCTAATGTGTTATGAATAAAAAAAAATAAAAAATCTAATTTCTTAGCTTCAAAGTGACCTTATAACTGTAACCTTAGAGCCACAGGCACAAAAGACAAAACCATGTGCTTTATACGTTACTCAGTCTTGCAAGCCTTTTTTTTCTTGAATTGAGTCTCTCTCTGATAACTTTCATCTAAAACTTGCACATCCTACAAAATGAATGGCAAAAAGAATCGAAGAATCCTTTCATGTGCTTCTTCATTTTCTACCTTGCACCTCCATGCACACCTTCACACTACTGACACTTGCACTTAATTCTTTTTTTTAAAAGTTTAATATAAAATTCAAAATATCGATTTCATACAATTCAATAGTCATTAAGTGCTATTATAATTGACATGTTTGAAAATCAATAACTTAAAATTAATTATTTCAAACAGTGAAGTTAAAAAAAAAACACTTTATCGTCAAAATATGAATATATGTAAAACTTACTTCCATATTAATATATCATGATGAGACTATAACAACTAAATTTGGTTGAACTCTACAAGTAATAGATAAGAAATTCAAAAATGTAAGATAAATTTGACTTAAATTAGAAAATAAGATATCATATTAGTGTTTTTTGTTTTTTTTTTTTTTTTATGAAAGGGCGGCTTGCCTTCTTTTCAATTTTCCGTACTTTGTTACTCATTTCTTGCTACTATTACAACCATAATCTCCTCCCCATTTCCATCATCCATCATCTTTTTTTTTTTTTTTTTGACTCAAACTCGATATCTGACAATCAAGTATTAAGTCATTTGTTACCAAACCATACCACACCACTCAATGAATTTGGAAATTTAATCACAAATCTTCAAGAAAGACCGAGAGACTAGCTAAAGTTCAACTAATCTACTTGTCTATTATTAATAGCCCGAGCTCTAATTTAATTATGCTAAGACGCTAGCATAGTTGGTTAAAGTTAAAATCTCATAAGGCTTAAGCAGTTGAATAGCGTGAGTTGTATTTATCATTAAAATGAAAATCCTTATAATTTGGTGTTGAGTGTGATAGAATATGTGCACACATTCAGATTATAATCTCTTATATGTAACAAATGTTAGGATTTTAGAGTTAGCTCAATATTTACGGGAGAGTCTAGCTGTTGGGGATTTACGTGTGTAAAATAATAATAATATAATAATAATAATAATAATAATAATAATAATAATAATAATAATAATAATAATAATAATAATAATAATAATAATAATAATATAATTTAGTTACCAAAAATTGCGATTAAATAAAGTACTGATAGGCAAAGAAAAATGATCATAAGTGAAGAAAGGGAAACAACTCAACTCACCCAAAACTGTTAGAAAAACGTGTCAAAATTAATTCATGCTGATGATGAATGGACAATCACAAATTTTGACATACTGTGAAAAAGCATTTTCATTCGTGTACATTAACTCCACAATCATCAAGTTTTCTAATCAGAATATAAATAAGGGAAAAAAATAAAACTAAACAAAACTTTATACATGAGATTAAATGGATTTTTTTAATGTTTTAAAACTAAACAAAATCTTACATGAGATTTAGTTAAAAATGTTTTGATTCTTAATATAAAACATAAGGTATTGATGACAATCGCGATATTTTATTTCGAACTGGTCCCTTCACATTTCATCTTGAAGGTGTGCTAGTCTACCACCCTTTCCTACAACGTCATTTGTTTGCTTTTGATACTCGACAGAGGTCCGGAGAGTGCTCTCCTAAATAGTCCCACACAGTTTTGTTGGGCATGTCCGACTCTCATCCATGTGATATGGAGATCTACTATGGCATATTGAGTGGCATTTGCCTTGATTGCGACTCAAAATCATGCGCTTGACATATATGAGTTTTAAGTGCAATCATGGTACCACGATATTGTTGTAGGTTTAGTGTCATTAAACAGATTACAAACATGCTATAAATAATCAAATCCAGAAACTAAAAGTAGATCTATACTAACATGCATAAACCCTAAAATCTGAGAACATGACAAACCTGATAAAGAATGACGAATGTAGTGGTCCGGATCGAGAAGATTCTTTGTCCTTAAGAACTTATCAACCCCGTCTCGGTGCTCTACGGCTTTTGTGGCTAATGTTCTCCCAGGATAACCCGGATTTCTCTTGTTCAAGGGGCACACCTTAACAAGATATCGAACTTGGTAATGGTGGAATTCTCTCTCTGACTCAAAACCAAAATGAGACTCAAATTTTATATATGCAATTTTCTGATTTCTTTCTGTGTATATAAAGGAACATGAAAGCTTCCTTTTATAAGCATGGAAGGGTGCCTCAAGGGCACCATTTGGATTGGGGTGCAACCCTCTAAAGGGTTATACCCCTCATATGCACCCCTTGGAGCATAAGACCATGTTACACACAATTGGAGGACATGTCCTTATGAGGTACCATCCAAATGACATGTCCCTCCTCCATCAAAACATTATATTTGAAGATTTGAAGAATTTACAACAATCCCCTACAATTCTTCAAATATTCATGTAGACACTTGAGAGAGTTTCCGTAAACTAAAGCTGCATCGAAATAGATAGCTTTCGCCTTGAACCTTTCCTAGTGAATGTCAATCGGATTTACTTGGCAAACCAGTGACTCATAGTCTTGAACTGTTTTGTCGTTGGTGTAAACCAAGACAACTGCCAACACACAGCTTTACTTCGACCATTTCCCGTTCTACGGTTGTGTTCATTTCGGCCCTGAACAATGGTCCTGGATTCATCAAGTACTTTAGGGTAACCCGCCTTTAAAAGTTCCCATGGAAGTGGCCTAACTTCATACTTGAAATATGTGATCTACTATGAAGAGGTAATCTGCCTTTACCCTCATCAGGACTCATCTCCTAATATAGTGATCATTAAAAGCCTTTGTTTATCCTAACCTTGACAGACATCACTCTGCGTCATTATCGGAATGGGAAAGAGTACAAAACTCTTCAGTGCTTGTTTTGAATTTCACAAAGTTTCTGTTGTCCCTTTTGAAACTAGATCTTGGGATCTCCAGTCAGCTAGGTTGGGTTTCCACAGTGACAATTCTTAGATTATAGGCTTCAAGCTCATTCCTCTCGATGATTTCTCAACTTGCTATCGAGGAAAACCTTTAGTTAGTGGATCCGCTAGGTTTTCCTTCGACTCAACATAATCGATCGATATTATTCCACTTGAGAGCAGTTGACATATAGTATTATGTCCTCCAAAGGGTTATACCCCTCATATGCACCCCTTGGAGCATAGAACCATGTTACACACAATTGGAGGACATGTCCTTATGAGGTATCATCCAAAGGACATGTCCCTCATCAATCCAAACATTATATTTGAAGATTTGAAGAATTTACAACAATCCCCAATAATTCTTCAAATATTCATGCAGACACTTGAGAGAGTTTCCGTAAACTAAAGTTGCATCGAAATAGGTAGCTTTCGCCTTGAACCTTTCCTAGTGAATGACAATCGGATTTACTTAGCAAACCAGTGACCCATAGTCTTGAACTGTTTTGCCGTTGGTATAAACCAAGATAACTGCCAACACACAACTTTACTTCGACCATTTCCCATTCTACGGTTGTGTTCATTTCGGCCCTGAACAATGGTCATGGATTCATCAAGTACTTTAGGGTAAACCGCCTTTAAAAGTTCTCATGGAAGTGGCCTCACTTATTACTTGAAATAGGTGATCTGTAACCTGCCTTTACACTCATTAGGACTCATCTCCTAATATAGTGATCATTAAAAGCCTTAGCTTATCCTAACCTTGACAGACATCACTCTGCGTCATTATCGGAATGGGAAAAAGTACAAAACTCTTCAGTGCTTGTTTTAAATTGCACAAAGTTTCTGTTGTCCTTTTTGAACCTAGATCTTGGGATCTCCAGTCAGCTAGGTTGGGTTTCCACAAAAACAATTCTTAGATTATAGGCTTCAAGCCCATTCCCCTCGATGACTTCTCAACTTGCTATCGAGGAAAACCTTTAGTTAGTGGATCCGCTAGGTTTTCTTCGACTCAACATAATCTATTGATATTATGCCACTTGAGAGCAGTTGACGTATGATATTATGTCCTCCAAAGGGTTATACCCCTCATATGCACCCCTTGGAGCATATGACCATGTTACACACAATTGGAGGACATGTCCTTATGAGGTACCATCCAAATGACATGTCCCTCCTCCATACAAATATTATATTTGAAGATTAGAAGAATTTACAACAATCCCCCACAATTCTTCAAATATTCATGCAGACACTTGAGAGAGTTTCCGTAAACTAAAGCTGCATCGAAATATGTAGCTTTCTCCTTGAACCTTTCCTAATGAATGACAATCAGATTTACTTGGCAAACCAGTGACCCATAGTCTTGAACTGTTTTGCCGTTGGTGTAAACCAAGACAACTGCCAACACACAGCTTTACTTCGACCATTTCCCGTTCTACTGTTGTGTTCATTTCAGCCCTGAACAACGGTAATTGATTCATCAAGTACTTTAGGGTAACCCGCCTTTAAAAGTTCTCATGAAAGCGGACTCACTTCTTATTTGAAATATGTGATCTACTATGAAGAGGTAATCTGCCTTTACCCTCATTAGGACTCATCTTCTAATATAGTGATCATTAAAAGCCTTATCTTATCATAACCTTGACAGACAGCACTCTGCGTCATTATCGGAATGGGAAAGAGTACAAAACTCTTCAGTGCTTGTTTTGAATTGCACAAAGTTTTTGTTGTCCCTTTTGAACCTAGATCTTGGGATCTCCAGTCAGCTAGGTTGGGTTTCCACAGTGACAATTCTTATATTATAGGCTTCAAGTTCATTCCCCTCGATGACTTCTCAACTTGCTATCGAAAAACCTTTAGTTAATGGATCCGCTAGGTTTTCCTTCGACTCAACATAATCGATCGATATTATGCCACTTGAGAGCAGTTGACGTATGGTATTATGTCTCCGACGTATGTGTTGAGACTTACCATTATACATTGTATTTTGAGCTCTCCCAATAACCGATGGGCTATCACAATGTATGCTAATCGCTGGCACCGGTTTGGAACAACTAGGAATATACTCCAGGAAGTTTCTAAGCCATTATTATTCTTCCGATGTTTTGTCTAATGCTATGAACTCTGATTCCATAGTAGACCAGACAATACTTGTTTGCCTCGAGGATTTCCATGACACGGCTGTATTACCAAGTGTGAAAACAAATCCACTCGTAGATTTGGAATCCACTGTATCAGATATCCAGTTAGCATCGTGTATCACTCTAGAACAACAAGATATCTCTCGTAATGTAGCCCATATTTTTAAGTGTCTCTCAGATACCTCAAAACTCTTACCATGACTTTCCAGTGGTTATGTCCTGGATTGCTCGTATATCTGCTAAGCCTGTTCACAGCTTGAGCGATATCAGGTCGTGTGCAATTCGTGAGATACATCAGACTTCCGATGATTCTCGAGTACTCTAATTGCGATATGCTTGAGCCAATATTCTTTGATAGATGAAGAGTTAGGTTAGTTACTCCCAAATCTTTCATATCAAATCTGCTGGATAACACTTTCTTAGTAGACTGAATCAGTTCATGATTTCTACCAATTATCAGCATATCGTCTACGTAGAGACACACAATGACATATCATTTTTGAGTTGATTTGGTGTACACACATTTATTACACTCATTGGTTTTGAACCCATTTGACAACATTACTTTGTCAAATTTCTCATGCCATTGTTCAGGTGCTTGTTTTAATCCATACAAGGATTTTACAAGTTTGCACACCTTCTTTTCTCGTCCAGGAACATTAAACCCTTCTGGTTGTTCCATGTAAATCTCTTCATCCAATTCACCATTCAAGAATACCGTTTTTACATTCATTTGATGTATTTCAAGACCAAATATAGATGCTATGGCTATGAGCATTCTTATCGATGTGATACGAGTCACTGGTGAAATAGAAGTCAAAGTAATCAAGGCCTTCCTTTTGTCTATAACCTTTTATGACAAGTCTTGCCTTGTACTTATCTATTGATCCATCTGAATTCATCTTCCGTTTTAATATCCATTTGTAGCCAATGACTTACAACCTGGAGGAAAATCAACAACTCCCAATTATGGTTTTGTATGATTGAATCAATCTCACTGTTAATAGCATCTTTCCACAAAGGTGCCTTCGATGAAGACATTGCTTTCTCATAGCTTCGATGCTCATTTTCTAACAAGTATGTCAGAAAATTAGGTTCAAATGACTTAGACGACGTCTAGGTTCATTTACCTCAACATTTCCACGTTGATCTGACTCTTGGTTAACCTGATCACTGTCTTTGACAGTATCAATAGCTCTTTTGAGAGACTCTATTCTTTGTCTTTCTTTACAAGGAAATGTCTCTTCAAAATGTCGCATTCCTTGACTCAATTATCCTCTTTGGATTGATGTCCGGAATCTCAGACTTGTGTACCAAGAATCGATATGCACTACTGTTGCGAGCATATCCAATGAATATACAATCAACAGTTTTGGGTCATATTCTAACCTTCTTAGGTTTAGGAACCATTACTTTGGCAAGACACCCCTACACTTTTAGGTATTCGTAGGAAGGTACGTAACCTTCCCACAACTCATATGGTGTCTTGTCCAATCTTCTGTGAGGAAGCTTGTTTAGAACGTAGTTCACGGAAAGCAAGGCTTTCCCCCACAAGTTCTGGGGTAAACCAAAACTTATCAACATGATGTTCATTATTTCCTTCAACGTTCAATTTTTACGCTCATCAATCCCATTTTGTTGAGGAGAATAAGGAGTAGTGGTTTCGTGAATAATTCTGTGCACAGAACAATATTCACCGAATGGTGAAACATATTCACCACCTCTATCCTGATTCTTTTGATTTTCTTGCCAAGTTAATTTTTAACTTCGTTCTTATAGTGTATAAAGCTCTCAATAGCTTCATCTTTGCTCCTCAACAAATACACATAACAGAATCTTGTGTTATTATCGATAAAAATGTTAAAATACTTTTTACCGCCTCTTGCTTGCACAATATTCATATCACACACATCAGTGTGTACAAGTTCCAAGGGTTCATAACTTCATTCTATGATGTTCTATGTATTTTTGCTTCAACACATGTTTCACACTTATGTTGCCTATCAATGCAAATTTAGGTATAAGGTCCATGTTAATTAATGAATGCATCGAATCATAATTAATATGTCATAACCTCCCATGCCATACATTTTGTGACTTAATAATATAAGCGGAAGTTGTAGTTTTATTATTAGCATTGTGTCGATGAATGTGAAAAGGCCCTCAGTAAGGTATCATTTCCCTACATAGACATCATTTTTGGTAAGTACAAACTTGTCAGAAATAAATACAAGCTTAAAGCCATTCTTGCTAAGGATAGAACCCGAGACCAATGTCTTCCAAATATCTGGAACATGCAAAATATTCTTCAATGTAAGCTCCGTTCCAGATGTCATATTCAGAACCACTGTGCCTTGCCCAACCACTTTTGAGGTAGACGATTTTCTCATTGTCAGATGATCGTGGCCATCGACCTTTTGATACAAGGAAAATATCTTGATATCTGCACAGATATGACGAGTAGCCCCAGTGTATACCCATCATTCTCTCGGATTCCCAACCAAGTTGGCTTCAGTTATCACTGTTGAGAGTTCATCTCTGATATCTCATTAGTTAACAGCTCATCTTCAGCGACATGGGCCTCATTGCCATTGTCCTGAGACTTATTATTTCTATAGTCCTTTGCCATATGACCGTTTTTCTCACAGTTGTAGCATTTCCCTTTGAACTTCTTGTTAGCTTGGAAAGAATTAGCTACACTGTTCTTTCTCTTTTTGCTACCATTTACATCATCGACGATGTTGGCCTTAGACTTCATAGTCTTGTAGCTGGCCTTCTCGGACTTCATGTTGTCCTATTCGATTCTCAATCGAACTCCAAGGTCTTCAAGGCTCATCTGCTTCTTTTTGTGTTTCAGATAGCTCATGAAGTCCTTCCATGATGGAGGCAACTTTTCAATTATCACAGAGTTTCATTCCTTCATCCAGTATTTCATGAATGATCAATTGCAGTTCACCCAACTAAGACATTACAGTTCTTGAATCTACCATCTTGTAGTCCAGAAACCTACCCAAGATAAATTTCTTTTGACCGGCATCATCGATTTTGTATTTCTTCTCGAGAGATTCCCAGAGAATCTTCGCAGAAAATATGCCTTGGTACATATTGTACATGGTATTGTCAAGACCACCCAAAAGGTAGTTCTTGCATAGGAAGTCGCCAGACGACCATGTCTCTTCTCGCAGTTCATTGGCTGCCTCTAATTCACCCTCCACAAGACCCAGAGGATCTTTGAGGTACTTAGCCAACAACAGAGTTGTCATGTAGAACAATATTTTTACTCTGCCACTGTTTGAAGTTTGCCCCACCAAACGTTTCCGGTTTTTCTCCATGAGAGACCGGTACTGTGATGTTTCCGCTTACCATATGTAATTAGAACAATCAACAGAGGTCAATAAGTCTACGAAAGACAAATTGCACAACGATCAACAAATGATCTTGTTCAAGTGATATACCAAGTATTCACTTATTGTTCTATTGGATAATAGTACCAATAAACACAAGTCCTTGAATTTCCAACCAAGATTTCTTATGAAAAGTAGATAAATGAATATTCCCAGAGGACGAAGGGGGTCCGGAGTAACCACTTAAGTCCCTGACCACTTAGGCTCTTATCGCCTTTTTAAAAGAATATCATTTAACCACTTTCTCAACAGAACCTCTTAGCAATTCAAACTCAATAGTTCACTTTTAAATGTCACAATACAATATACGATATGTGTAAATATATGTGTATGTGTCAAACAAGATTGGATGGAATTACTTGTGTAAAATTACACTTTAAATTCTCAAGCAAATATGCAAAACACAATTAGTTTTCTCTTTATCACAATGTGTATGCTTGTGATAATTGAACAACCTAATAATAACTTAAATATATACTACCAAGATTATTGTGATTCAGTATATGATTAACTAAGTTAATATTATAATACTTGAATAAATCTAAGTCTTTGCAGTTTATAACAATTTCAGGACTAATTCGTTAGTGTCGCGTTCGTATCTACATTCGAACGAGACTGTCCAGTGTATGTATGTTCCTGTTGCGTTCGAGAACACGTTCGAACGAAGTGTTCCAGAGAGCTCACGTTCATGTAGCTTTTGATAACGTGTTCGAACGGAATGTTTCCAGAGAGTTCACGTTCGTATAGCGTTCGAGAACGCGTTCGAACGGAATAATTCCAGAGAGTTTGCGTTCGAGTTGCGTTTAGGACGTGTTTGAACGAACTAAGTGAGAAGGTCTGCGTTCGATTTGCGTTAGAATACGCGTTTGAACGTTCTTGGTCAGAAGGTTTGCGTTCGAGTTGCGTTTGAAGACACGTTCGAACGTTCTTACGAATTTTCAGATTTTTGCCTTCGCGTTCGTCGGGCGTTCGAACGCCCTACGTATTTTTCATGCACATACAATAATTTTCCAGAAAATTTTCTAACCTATCATGCGAATTACTATCTAACAACACTAAGTTGATAAGTTCTTAAGATTTTTGTAGGTTTAGTGTCATTAAACAGAAAACAAACATGCTATAAACAATCAAATCCAGAAACTAAAAGTATATCTATACTAACATGCATAAACCCTAAAATATGATAACATGAAAAACCTGATAAAGAATGACGAATGCAGTTGTCCGGATCGAGAAGATTCTCTGTCCTTAAGAACTTATCAGCCCCGTCTCGGTGCTCTACGGCTTTTGTGGCTAATGTTCTCCCAGGATAACCCAAATTCATCTTGTTCAAATGGCACACCTTAACAAGATCTCGAACTTGGTAATGGTGGAATTCTCTCTCTGACTCAAAACCAAAATGAGACTCAAATTTTATATATGCAATTCTGATTTCTTTCTGTGTATATAAAGGAACATGAAAGCTTCATTTTATAAGCATGGAAGGGTGCCTCATGGGCACCATTTGGATTGGGGTGCAACCCTCCAAAGGATTATACCCCTCATATGCATCTCTTGGAGCATAGGACCATGTTACACACAATTGGAGGACATGTCCTTATGAGGTACCATCCAAAGGACATGTCTCTCCTTCATCCAAATATTATATTTGAATATTTGAAGAATTTACAACAAATGCATGTAAGTCCCTAATTTTTGCCATACTTTATTGGCCACATGTCACGCTATCAATAAATCCTCCTCAACAAGTTTCCTTACTGGAATTGCGCTAGACAAGAGTAGGTCCATTAGAATAGCGATACATGTCGTGATATTATTAAACATATAGTACTAGCTAACGAGAAGAGTCAAGCTGATCATCGGAAACCCCGAACCTTTATATAATTTCAAACATGACCTCGAAGTGATGTCACTCCCAAGTGATGATACTCCGAGATTAACTCACTCTGAATTCAAGACATTCTGAGGTCAAATAATTCTTATACAGTTCATTTTGGAACACATTTACTATGGAAACTACTGAATGGTCAAGGTACGAAATGAAGGCACTCCAATATTTACACCAACATTCTGGAGTACATAAGGTCATACACCGAAATCCAAAGTTAGTGAACTTTAGTGGCAATCAATTTAACTTAACATGTAAGTTTAGTTTAACATGCATAATAATATGTGTGATAAGTGTACTTCATGCACCATAAAATAGTTCAGTGATGGACAAATGTCAAAATGAGCAATGAAACCTCCACTCACAATAGAAGCACGAGGCTATATAAACCAATGAAAAATTAGAAGAAATGATTCAGAACGGAAAATTTGAAAACTCTGATAAAAGAAAAATTAACTTAAACACTTAGTTGATAATAACAATTACAAAAGAGGATTATTATAACTACAATAAAGACATATGTGTAGACACACTGCATTGGACTTTAGAAGAAAAGCTTAGTTCTAATTGGAATTTGTGGAATTAGGTTCAAGATTTTTGAAAGTGTGGATTCTCTTCATTTTTACCGTCTTCACATTTATATTGTGATTCGAGATGATTTTTCCTCTCAAATCCCAATCTTTTTTGAATTGGGATAAAAAATCCTCTAGAATTCCGAACCAAATAGTCAGGGATTTAAAATCCCGATCGAGATTATGAATTTCTTAAACTAAAATTCATAATTTTTAAATATGATGGGATTTTGCTTAATTTTAAAACATTATTGAAATTTTATGTAATTTCACTAAATATTGGGAGATTTCACACATTTTTATTGTATGTGATTATTTATCAACCAAATGTTCTCTCTAAAATTTATTAGAAAAATATTTGAATGTATTTATGTTTTATACAAATTAAGTGAAATTTGTAATGCTTCAATGTCAATGTTAATTACAAAAATTAGTATTAGGTCCAATTGTCACATCTAAAATATTTTCCAGTCCAGATCTCATTCAAAAAGGTTTTATGTTCTAACTTATAAATATAACCATTCCATAACGCCATATCAAATTTGCTCTTAGGAGTTAGGAGTGTCCAAACCCAATCCGACCTGCGGGTTAGGTACGGGTTGAAAAATTAACTCAACCCATTAAGGTTGAAAAATCTCAACCCGCACAGGTTGTGGGTTGAGTCGGGTTGAATTTTTTTAATCTTATCCAACCCACAAACCCTTATATATTTATTAAATATTTTCTTTTAACATATTTAACCAATACAATTACTCTATAAAAGAAACAAAACAAAACATTATGTTTTTGGTCAAGCAGCTGATATTTTAATTATGTATTTGTAATTTAATTATGTATTTAGATTTTGAACTTAATGAAATTGATTATGTATGAAACTATGATGTTTTAATATTAATTATACATTTTTAATTTATTATGTTGCTGTCTTTTCAGCATTTAAATAAATCTTGTTGTGATATTTTTATATCGTACCGCAAGTGTACGGTGTCAAGTTTTAGTATAAATCAGTGAAAGAGTGTCGAACCCACAGGGATTGCGTTAACTCGCACTAAGTACCACAATTGATAATCCTAACTTTATTTAGACGATAATTAATAAATATGTAATTAAATAAATAAATATAAAAACAATAAAATAGGAAGAACTAATACAGTAGAGATTCTGGATCCTGATTTCACCTAACTGTCGCCTATGTATTTGTTATGCCAATTAATCCATGTTCAGTTATATTGTTTATAAGTCAAGACTCCTAAAATATTCACCCCCTCTCTCGAGTGCCGAGTGAAAATATCATCAACTACAGACTTCGATATCTCTATAAAAATCCAATAGTTAACGACTCATTACGCTTTGTGATTCTATATTAACGACTTCAAAGGACTACAGATTCTCTCGAACTCTATAAAATCCTAAGCTATATTCTCTAGATCTATTCAAAATCCCCTCTCTCGAGTGATAGATTCTAAACATATATCATCTTCAATTGTGGCCAGCAATCAATAAGCATTAAACTCAAAAGAATATAAATAAACTGAATAAAACTTCATCACAAAATTGATAAACACAATACAAGGTTCAAGCATAGATTACATCATTCTCCAGAATTAAGGAGTTAGTTCATGACAAAAGATAAAAACAATAATAAACAAGCCATGAATATAATGGAAATCATTAGAGTTTTAAGAAAGAAACAAGAAGATAAAACCCGAATTGAATCTCTTCCTCTCCGGACGTCACCGTCTTAATCTCCTCTTGTTGCTCTTCAATCTTCCTCCTTGGATCTCTAAAATATTTGTTTCTGTGTTTTGTGCTCTGTATTAGCCTCCCTTCGAGTGTTGGATGGACTGTTATATTTATAGTGGAGGCTGAGAGTCATTGGGTATCATTAGGGATCTTAAAAACCCTAAAAAGTAAATCCTGGAGCACGTCTGACTCTTCCCGCTAAGCTGCAGCTCTTTAAGTGGGTGCCACGGCGCTTGAACCTCTGGAAATTGTATGAGGTAATGCAGCTTGGGAGGTGCCAAGACGCCTGGCATTCTTCATTGGCGCCTTAATCTTCATTTTATGGGGCGTCATGGCGCCAATGTTGTTGCCATTAATGGCGCCATGGCGCCTGACTCTCTGGGTTTTGTATGGGATTTTTGGTGCCAAGGCGCCTGATGCTTGTATCATGGTGCCAATGCTCCTATGCTCGTCCTATATTCCCGGAAGTTCCCAAAACACGTGCAATTGTTCTCAGATCCATGTATTAATGCTCCTACAAATAAAACATGAAATAAACTATAAAAGACATTTAAATATCTCGAATTATAACAAAATAATAAGCTGAAAATGCCGTAATAAGTGGGTATAAACCACATTTATCAAATACCCCCAAACTTAAGGTTTTGCTAGTCCCGAGCAAAAGATAAAATAAAAAACTAAATTCAAATAAACAAATAAAGATCACTAAATTAACTAAGCCACTTTCGTAGGGATCACAGTTGCATTTAGCATATGCAACAAGCCTTTAAACCCCAAGGCAGCCCTAGTGGACGAGTTTTAGTCTCGTGAGGGCTTATTGCGACGATACCCACAAACGTCATTCACAACATGCAATCATGCAAAAATATAAAAATTAACAAAAGATAGTCCCGATAGTTGCACATAAAATTTTCCTCAAAGAAAGCTTACAAATGAAATTAGAGAACCTTCAAAGTACACAATTGCAACTCAAATCCAAATTCTTGAGTAAATCATCTAAACTAGACTCACAGTGTGTGTGTGTGTAAAAATCCGTTCACAGCTTGATTCCTAAGTAAGCCAACTCAATGATTTCGTTTAGAAATTGAGATCGATAGGTCAAACCAACCTAGATATCTCAATTAAGCTTTGTAATTGCTTTATTTTGTGCTCAGTATGTTATGATTTTTCTTTCTTTTCTTTTCTTGTCTCTTTTTACTTCTCTTTTTGCACTTTTTTTTTCAACTCACCTACCATTTAAGGTAGCATTTCTCCTCATGGTGGTCCTAATACTCGCCCATGGGTAGCTTCACGCTTATCGGTTATAGGTGGTTTATTTTCTTTCTTTAGAGACATTTTTTATTTTTAGCTATACCATACTTCATAACACTAGCAAATCAAGATAGATATCTAAGCAAACAGTCATTCATCGACATGCAATTTCTTCAACTAGTCACTTTGTCAACTACTTAAGTTTTACTCCTAAAAACCTATTTTTAAGTGCTTACGAGTCTAACATAGATCAGTTATTCAAGGTATCAGATAAAAGTAAATCGGGCACTTATCGTTTCTAAAATTTCACTCATAAACAAACAATATCATCACATGGTTTATGTTTTACTATCAAAGACTAAAATAATTTTTTTTTAAAAATTTAAACAACTAAATAGCAAGTAAACAGCATGCACACACCCCCAACTTAAAACTTGCATTATCCTCAATGTAAGATAAAAATTTAAAGAACAAGAGTGAGGAACAACACTACCATGCATAGAGTTGATCAGGCTCTTGCTGGTTAGAATTTGGTTGCGCGGGTGTTGTGTGTCTCGTGCTACCTGCGTAAATAACATGCAAATTAATAAATAACACAAAAAAATAAAAATTAAAAATAAGGAAAATAAATAAATGCAATAAAATGCAAGGGTTGCCTCCCCGCTAGCGCTAAGTTTAACGTCTTCAGCCAGACGCAACCACCCAAATGGTTATGGTGGCTTAAACGTAGTGAACCGGGTAATTTCATCTGGTTTCTTCTTTGGTATCCACCGGTTCTTATGAGATGAAAAAGACAACTTGGCAAGCTGTGGTGATTTATCCATAGATGGTCTCCCAGGATATGTAGATTGTCCCTCAATTGGAAATTCTGAACTGCACATTCAGCAAAATTGGCTCGACCTCCTTTTTAACCTTCTAGGGATCATCTCCAAGTGAGCACTAACTTTTCTTTTCCTCTTTTTGCGGCGCTTTGGGATTGGTTTCAGGTTTAGCTGCAGAGAATCCTCATTTATGCATGATTGCACTATGCTCGTAGGTTGTTGAAATACTGACTCACCCTGCGTGTTTGCAACTCCCTTTTCAATTGTATCTATCATGTGACATTCTGCATCACCTTGAGGGCTCGGCATGGCTCTGAAAACACTGAAGGTGACTTCTTCATCTTGAGCTTTCATTTTCAATTCACCTTTGTTCTATTTTTCTGTTACTGTTTCCTCCTGAAATACTATTTCATTTTCTTTACTGCATAAGTCCTGAAAGGTGTCTTTAAACTCTTTTCCGCTCCTACAGGTTATGATTTGACATTGCTCATTGGGGTTGACTTCAATATCACTCGGAAACACCCATGTCTGTTGATTGGCCATGGAAGAAACAAGCAACCCAATTTGCGCTTCTAAAGATTTCATATTTGCCTCTATATTGCCCATTCGTGTTTCGATGTTATCCAGCCTTGACTCATTCTTCTCAAACCTCTCTGAAGCTGTAGCTACAAATGCGCTCATGAGATCTTCCAAGGAAGGTTTCTGCTCAGCTCTTGGATAATTAAAGCCATGAGGAAGTTGCAAAACGTTCTCCATATCAGCATATGAAAAATTCGGATGATAATAATTAGGCATATGACTGCATCTACAGTTGTTGAAGTTCCAATTGTTCACATACTGTACTTGTTCAAATCCTGCTCCTCTGTTGGGGAAAACCATTCTATTAGTAGAAGTTGCTTCAATAGACGGTTGACCCATTTGATTTGTCAATACTGCTAGATGAGTCGTGAGGGACGATACTTGAGCTATCAGTGCACCAATAGGATCTGCCATTGCTTCTTTTCAAACTCACCTCGTACGAAAAAATATAAAACCAAACAAAAATAAAATAAAATAAAAAGATAAAAAAAAAATAAAAACAAAAATAAAACTTAAGACAAAACTAAAGAAAATAAAGAAAATAAAATAAAATAAAAATAAAAATCTAAATTAAAGCTAAGATTACTTGGTAGCAGTATTAATGTGAATTAACAAACAATCCCCGGCAACGGCGCCAAAAACTTGTTGTGATATTTTTATATCGTACCGCAAGTGTACGGTGTCAAATTTTAGTATAAATTAGTGAAAGAGTGTCGAATCCACATGGATTGCGTTAACTCACACTAAGTACTACAATTGATAATCATAACTTTATTTAGACGATAATTAATAAATATGTAATTAAATAAATAAATATAAAAATAATAAAATAGGAAGAACTAATACAGTGGAGATTCTGGATCCTGATTTCACCTAACTGTCGCCTATGTATTTGTTATGCCAATTAATCCATGTTCAGTTATATTGTTTATAAGTCAAGACTCCTAAAATATTCACTCCCTCTCTCGAATACCGAGTGAAAATATCATCAACTACAGACTTCGATATCTCTATAAAAATCCAATAGTTAACGACTTATTACGCTTTGTGATTCTATATTAACGACTTCAAAGGACTACAGATTCTCTCGAACTCTATAAAATCCTAGGCTATATTCTCTAGATCTATTCAAAATCCCCTCTCTCGAGTGATAGATTCTAAACATATATCATCTTCAATTGTGGCCAGCAATCAAGAAGCATTAAATTCAAAAGAATATAAATAAACTGAATAAAACTTCATCACAAAATTGATAAACACAATACAAGGTTCAAGCATAGATTACATCATTCTCCAGAATTAAGGAGTTAGTTCATGACAAAAGATAAAAACAATAATAAACAAGCCATGAATATAATGGAAATCATTAGAGTTCTAAGAAAGAAACAAGAAGATAAAACACGAATTGAATCTCTTCCTCTCCGGACGTCACCGTCTTAATCTCTTCTTGTTGCTCTTCAATCTTCATCCTTGGATCTTTAAAATATTTGTTTCTGTGTTTTGTGCTCTGTATTAGCCTCCCATCGAGTGTTGGATGGACTGTTATATTTATAGTGGAGGCTGAGAGTCATTGGGTATCATTAGGGATCTTAAAAACCCTAAAAAGTAAATCCTGGAGCACGTCTGACTCTTCCCGCTGTGCTGCAGCTCTTTAAGTGGGCGCCACGGCGCTTGAACCTCTGGAAATTATATGAGGTAATGCAGCTTGGGAGGCGCCTGACATTCTTCATTGGCGCCTTAATCTTCATTTTATGGGGCGCCATGGCGCCAATGTTGTTGCCATTAATGGTGCCATGGCGCCTGACTCTCTGGGTTTTGTATGGGATTTTGGGTGCCATGGCGCCTGATGCTTGTATCATGGTGCCAATGCTCCTGTGCTCGTCCTATGTTCCCGGAAATTCCCAAAACACGTGCAATTGTTCTCAGATCCATGTATTAATGCTCCTATAAATAAAACATGAAATAAACTATAAAAGACATTTAAATATCTCGAATTATAACAAAATAATAAGCTGAAAAATGCTGTAATAAGTGGGTATAAACCACACTTATCACACGCTATCAATAAATCCTCCTCAACAAGTTTCCTTACTGGAATTGCGCTAGACAAGAGTAGGTCCATTAGAATAGCGATACATGTCGTGATATTATTAAACATATAGTACTAGCTAACGAGAAGAGTCAAGCTGATCATCGGAAACCCCGAACCTTTATATAATTTCAAACATGACCTCGAAGTGATGTCACTCCCAGTGATGATACTCCGAGATTAACTCACTCTGAATTCAAGACATTCTGAGGTCAAATAATTCTTATACAATTCATTTTGGAACATATTTACTATGGAAACTACTGAATGGTCAAGGTACGAAATGAAGGCACTCCAATATTTACACCAACATTCTGGAGTACATAAGGTCATACACCGAAATCCAAAGTTAGTGAACTTTAGTGGCAATCAATTTAACTTAACATGTAAGTTTAGTTTAACATGCATAATAATAGGTGTGATAAGTGTACTTCATGCACCATAAAATAGTTCATTGATGGACAAATGTCAAAATGAGCAATGAAACCCCCACTCACAATAGAAGCACGAGGCTATATAAACCAATGAAAAATTAGAAGAAATGATTCAGAACGGAAAATTTGAAAACTCTGATAAAAGAAAAATTACTTAAACACTTAGTTGATAATAACAATTACAAAAGAGGATTATTATAACTACAATAAAGACATATGTGTAGACACACTGCATTGGACTTTAGAAGAAAAGCTTAGTTCTAATTGGAATTTGTGGAATTAGGTTCAAGATTTTTGAAAGTGTGGATTCTCTTCATTTTTACTGTCTTCACATTTATATTGTGATTCGAGATGATTTTTCCTCTCAAATCCCAATCTTTTTTGAATTGGGATAAAAAATCCTCTAGAATTCCGAACCAAATAGTCAGGGATTTAAAATCCCGATCGAGATTCTGAATTTCTTAAACTAAAATTCATAATTTTTAAATATGATGGGATTTTGCTTAATTTTAAAACATTATTGAAATTTTATATAATTTCACTAAATATTGGGAGATTTCACACATTTTTCTTGTATGTGATTATTTATCAACCAAATGTTCTCTCTAAAATTTATTAGAAAAATATTTGAATGTATTTATGTTTTATACAAATTAAGTGAAATTTGTAATGCTTCAATGTCAATGTTAATTACAAAAATTAGTATTAGGTCCAATTGTCACATCTAAAATATTTTCCAGTCCAGATCTCATTCAAAAAGGTTTTATGTTCTAACTTCTAAATATAACCATTCCATAACGCCATATCAAATTTGCTCTTAGGAGTTAGGAGTGTCCAAACCCAATCCGACCCGCGGGTTAGGTACGGGTTGAAAAATTAACTCAACCATTAAGGTTGAAAAATCTCAACCCGCACAGGTTGTGGGTTGAGTCGGGTTGAATTTTTTAATCTTATCCAACTCAGGGTGGCAATGGGCCGGGCCGGGCTTTTGCAAGCCCGGCCCGAGCCCGCCAACAAAAAAAAGCCCGGGCGGGCTCGGGCCCGAATTTAAAAAAAAAATTAAAAATTTAAAGTATATAAATATAAAATATATTTACACTATATACAAAGACAATTTATAAATAAATCACAAGTTTCATTGATAAATTAACAATTTAAATGCTAAAAATAAATAAAAATGATATAAACATATTAAATATATATATATATATATATATATATATATATATTTATGTTTTTTACACTATAACAAAACTTTATGTTTTTGGTCAAGCAGCTGATATTTTAAGTATTTGTAATTTAATTATGTATTTAGATTTTGAACTTAATGAAATTGATTATGTATGATACTATGATGTTTTAATATTAATTATACATTTTTAATTTATTATGTTGCTGTCTTTTCAGCATTTAAATAAATCTATTTATGAATAATTTTTAATATTTAATTTGAAATTTGACCCAATGCTCAATCCGCAAATATGTGGTTTGGGATAAGTTGGGTTGTACTCTATTTACGGGTCGGATTGGATTTTTCTCAACCCACATTATATGCTGATTGGGTGGGTTGAGTCTCAACCCGACCCACGCACACCCCTACTTTTATAGTTCAAGTTTTAGACCCGCCCAAACCTTGAAAATTTAATTTCTTAAATTAATAAAATAATATTTAGTTACCATTTATAAATATTTTAAATTAAAAAAAAGTATTAAATTATTTGACCAGATAAAATAATATTATTTTAATAATATGAAAATTTAAATTAACTATTAACTAGTATATATATATATATGCTTTTTTATCGAAGTAATTAATGTAATAACAATTAAGAAAGAAAAAATAAAAATAAAAATAAAGAAAGGATGAAGATGAAACAAATCAATATCAATCCCAACTGTGTAAAAAAAAAACGCTCAAATCCCACCAAATCCTATCTTGAATACAACTAACTGTCTCCATCCCTCCAAATTTGTAAATTTAGCGCTTTCCTTTTTCACCAAACACTTAACTTATAAACCCTTTTATTCCCTTCTGCAACCATCACCACCAAAATTACCTTTGTTCCTCCTTCACCAACCCTACACTCAAAAACACACTGTCAATTGCAATTTCCAAGATTACAAATCTCTCTCAAACAATCCTTTAAAACTTAAACCAACCAAATGTTACACTCGGATCACATATCATCCACATCCACACATGGCAAGTTGAAGCAAGAAAAATCCCCCAACTACCGCCTCCCCTCGAAACTCACCCTTTGGCCATTTCTCTTCCTTACAGTCCTTCTCTTTTTCTTTCTCATATCTCCATCTCCCTCCGCTACCTCCCGCCGCCACCTCACCACACACTTCTCCTCCTCCTCCTACACCAGCCGCCAATGGGATAAACAAATCCGTAAATCCACAACTCCACGCTCGAGAGCCGGCCTCACCGTCCTAGTCACCGGAGCCGCTGGTTTTGTTGGTACCCACGTGTCACTCGCCTTAAAAAAGCGCGGCGATGGGGTTCTTGGACTTGATAACTTTAACAACTATTACGAAACAAGCTTGAAAAAGGCTCGTAAAGGGTTACTTGAACGAGCAGGCGTGTTTGTTATCGATGGTGACATAAACGACAAGTCACTTCTCCACAAGATTTTCGACGTGGTCGCGTTCACCCACGTAATGCACCTTGCTGCACAAGCCGGGGTACGTTACGCCATGCAGAATCCAAATTCCTACGTACAAAGTAACATAGCGGGTTTCGTGAATCTTCTTGAAACTTGCAAATCATCTGACCCTCAGCCCGCAATTGTATGGGCGTCTTCGAGTTCAGTTTATGGTGTTAATAAAAAAGTACCCTTTTCAGAAAAAGACAGAACTGACCAGCCAGCTAGCTTGTATGCAGCTACAAAGAAAGCTGGTGAGGCAATAGCACATACTTATAATCATATATATGGCTTATCAATTACTGGTTTAAGATTTTTTACAGTTTATGGACCGTGGGGGCGGCCTGATATGGCGTATTTCTTTTTTACTAGAGATATAATTAGAGGGAAAAATATTAGTATTTATGAAGGGCCTGATGGAGGAAGTGTAGCGAGGGATTTTACATATATTGATGATATCGTAAAGGGATGTATAGCGGCGTTGGATACAGCGAAGGAGAGTACGGGGAGTGGAGGGAAGAAGAGAGGGGCGGCGCAGTTCAGGATATTCAATTTGGGGAATACTACGCCGGTTCCTGTGAGTAGACTTGTGAGTTTGTTAGAGAAGATTTTGAAGGTGAAGGCTAAGAAGAAGGTGTTGCCTCTGCCTAGAAATGGGGATGTGGAGTTCACTCATGCCAACATTAGTTTGGCGCAGAGGGAGCTTGGGTATGTGCCTACTACTGATTTGGAAACTGGGTTGAAGAAGTTTGTGAGGTGGTACTTGAGTTATTATTCTGGTTCCAGAAAGAAGCACTTTTGGTGATTTTTGTTTTTCTCTTTGTTGATTAATGAAAGGCAAGAAGTATTTTTTGTCATTGTTTCTCTCTACATGTTACTTCCTCCTGCTTTTTATTACTCCTAGTATTATTATGCATTGCACAGGTCATGACAGAGAGATTTCAAATTGGTGAAATTTATTTTATAATTTGGAAGGGCATCTGAATACTTCCTCAATCACTACAAAATGTTTAGAATACGTCAGATGACATCAGATGGAAAAACAAGAACAATAAATGGACCATGCACTTTAGAATGAGCTAAGAAAATTATTGCCAGATTGAACGATAATGCAATGCTTGTAGTCTACAAACATTCACAATCAAGAGCGCTACTTTGAATATAAATTATACACAAACAATTAGGCAGCAATATTGAAGAAATTGGTAGGAGTTTTGAGATAAAAATAGATAATAAAATTCTTACAGATTAAGTTGTCTTTCCGGTTTCCCTCCAATCAACCTCAAAAGAAATGGTACAATAAGGATAAGAAGAGGGACTCTGTAACAGGGAATTCAAAGATAATAACTTGTTAGAAGGCACAACATATCTATATCTCAATGTCTGAAGAGGAACGTCGATAAGATAAAAACAGGTCATTAGATGCTTCCTTGATCCATACAGTGTTTAAAAAAACGTTTGAGGCGGCCGCCTCACCGCCTCACGGCGACGGCTCGTCGAGGCGCCCGCCTTATGCGTGTTTTTAAAAACGGCCGCCTTCTGCTGGTGAGGCGGCCGCCTCACCAGCAGAAGGTTTTTTTTATTTTAAAATTTATAAAATGAAACGACGACGTTTTGGGCTTCCAAAACGTCGTCGTTTCAGTTGATAAAATTAAAAAAAAAAAAATCAAAACCTAAATCAAGATTAGGGTTCGTCTTTCTCCCTCGTCGCTCTCGGCTTCGTCTCTGCTGCAATCTTTGTCTCTCGGCGTCGTCTCTCCCTGAATCTTTCTCTTTCGACGTCATCTCTGCCTGAATCTTTCTCTTTCGTCGTCGGCGTTTTCAAATCGGTATGTTATGCATTTGACAAACTGTAATTTCGATGGGAAAATTAAGTATGACTCATGGTATTATATTGAGAGATTTAACATTATTAGCTTGTAATAGTTGGTTTAACATACTGTGAGAGAGATTTTGTTAACAAAGTTAGATTAGGTTAAGAATTAGTCTAATTATATTGAGCTATTTTCACACACATGGTAGTAAATTTAATCTTTTATATATATATATATATATTTAGTTACAGGACAGAGTAATTTATTGGTGGCATTTACAAATCCGTCTCCAGTTATGCATTTACAAACTTTAGTTGTGATTGTGATGTTTTGATAATATGCTTAACAGAGCCTTGGAATTGAATTGGATGTAATTTTTTTGAACATACTATGAATTATGAAGAAATGAATGTATTTTGGATTATTTTTCCGATTTTCGGATTGAGGCGCCCACCTCACCGCCTCGAGGAGGTCCGCCTCGCGCCTCAATGGCCGACCGCCTCGAGGCGCCGCACCGTATTTTTAAACATTGGATCCATATGTATGAACAACTTGCTTCTACAAGAAAATGAGAACATAGTTGATGCAACCCCCAATTTTTACGTCATCACACTCACCACCATGTAACAAAAATGTTTGAGCACTAATACGAGAAAGCCAGTATTCGAAGATGTACCTGTGCATTCAAGAAAATCAAATCATAATAATTGGTACTTGATCTAGCACATATCAAAGACTTCTTCAAAGAGAGAATTAATTTATAGTCAAAACACGCATACCTTGGACACATGTATGCAGCTAGCCAATTTTTCAATTTCCAAAACACCCACAAGATCTTTGTCATAATATCTGTTCTACTTCCATATTAAGTGCATTCACAGCAATATCAACAGGTTACAACTAAAAAAAAATATCTCCAAAAGTGAAGTTTGAGATTTCATTGATGCAAAGTTCTGCACTGTCCAATTGTTCTGCAACAAGGTATCATTACTCTTGTACCACAAAATCCGACAGCATGCCAAAATTCCACCCTCTAGCACTGTGCATTCATAAAATAAACCAGAGTAAAAAGAGCAACAATGCCTGTGAATTTCTTTAAGTTTTGTCTTCCTTTTTCCCTTATTTTCGTGGTTTCTCTATAAATGTATATCAAATGAAAGTGCAGCATAACCACATTGGCCACTGCTAGTATGCCTCTTGCTATAAGAAATCTTCAACAGAAAGATGGATTATATAATTCAAGGTACCAATATGCTTGAGCTGCAAAGTTGCCTTCTACTAGCCTAACAGGCTATGATTTCTGTTGAATTTCTTCGCATTTTAATTAAAATTTTGCAAGATTTTTTTTTTTTTTTTTTTTGGCAAAGTCTGACAAAGTTTTATGTAAGATACTATAAAGCCAAATACAATCTTTTTAATTATCAGAACCAACATCTTTTTTTAGAAAAGGGCCATGATATATATAATTTTGTTTGCTACGAATTATTTCATGCTTTCAGGTATTACAACTTCCCAAAAATGCTGGAAAGAAAATGCATGGGAATTACCTAGTGTCCTAGCCACAGTCTCTGTCACACATATTACCACCAACTGCATTTAGCACAAATTGTTATGAAGTGGATTCTGCGTCAGAAGATTCCAGCTCCCACCAAGCACTGTTATCTTCTTTCTGGATACAATCTGCATTGTCGGTACCAGTTATTTCATCAATATCTGGATCATCCCAAACACGTGCTTTCTTCTCCTCCTCCGGATTATAAGTCCACTCCAACCTCTTCAAAGCATCTCGGTCCTTCCATTTGCCTACAACTGATACTGCTTCCTTCTTTGCCTTCCCCATTAATATATCCCTCCAAGAAAAACTAGCATCAGCAATTCTCTTCAATGCCCCATCATTTATATCCCCCACAACAACCGTCTTCAGACACCTCAACTTTGCCTCCTGTAGAACCCCCACAAAATCTGAATCATCCGACACAACAACCAAACACTCAACCCTCCTTTTATCCATCATATCCACCATATGATCCTTCAACGCAACATCAGCAGCTTGTGGCTTATCCGACACTGTCCTGACCCAAAATCCTGCTCTTTTCAACTCATCTGCCAAACCATAACCCACTTTTGGAGTCAAAACCTCCCTTGCAGCCCTTTTATATTTTTCCATCTTCATTGAATGCTTGCCAACCAAATTCACTCTCCTCTTCCCTCTGGCCGACTCAATTTGATTCAACCTCTTCTTTTGTTCGCGCTCATGAATTTGCTTAAAATGATTGACAAGTTTCTCATTATTATAAAATCTCCTTCCACAAACACCACATACATATGGCTCAGCAGGCTTAATTACACCCTTATTTTCCAAATGGTTTAACAATTTTCTATCTTTTCTTTGCTCCCTAACAACTAGAGGCACAAAACTAAATGCATGGCTATTAGCATACGCCACCATGTATGTAACTACCCCAAATGAAGATACTGATTTTTTTAGCTTAATAGCAGCTTCAAATGGATGGACTGAATTTGGGGGTTTGTTGTCCAAATCCCAGAAAATTCCCACATTGTGCTGGGCAGTTTTTGGGTCTAAAGTTGATGATTGGTTTTGAGAATTAGGCTCCAAATAAAAACTTCTATACAATGAGACAAATGGATTCTGGGTTTTTAATCTTGTTAACTTTATTGTGTTGCATAAGTAATGGAACTTTTGAAACATAATTACAACTGGAAAATTTTCATGTGGCATTGAATTGCAGAAGTATAAGTGAAATATTTACAATGAGAATTCGACTAACCTTTGATAGGCAAGAGCTTAGAGACTAAAGCCTCCCAGAAAAATCCAGCGAAATAGGGTTTATGGTTCTGTAATTTCAGATGCTGTTTGGATACTCCTTAATTTGTATTCCATTTCGGAGCTGGATGTTATCCTATACTTGGCGGCTGAGACGGACCCTATAATTGTGTTTAACAGTCTAACCGTTTTGTCCTTATCTTTATGGGAGTAAGAAAATCTTTATGGGAGTAAGAAATTAAAATATCATTTGATTTTTCAAAATAAAATTTAATGAGTTTAATTTCAATATTTATTTAAATTAAACGACATTTTAATTAAGATCCCACATAGCTTTGTCTACCCGTATGAGAATAATTATTTTCGCTCACTAATCTTATCTATGTGATTCAAAAATCTAATATGAAACATTGAGTATCACATTAGGATTAAAATATATAAGACTACAAAATCCTTTAGTACCATTAGACTTAATTACATGAGTAATGTGATATTAAAACAAATAAAAAGAAATGAAAAACATTATTTTCGAAGAAAACTCCCACTCGTAATAAATAGATGGAAAGTCGATTTTGGACAAAGATTCCAACAAAAATCTCCAAGGAGTCGCATATGTTAACGTTGACGGGCGGTTGAAAAGGGTTCCGTTAATTGACTGTTAACAGCGTGCGACGTGGTCCCTCTCGTCTTCTAGCCAAATCTCCCCAAATAAAATGAAAACAAAAAAAGGAAAAAACAGCCAATGCAAACAATAATAAAGGCGAGAGAAAAAAAAAACTTTTTAAAATTTATTGAGAAATAGATCAGTGATTGAATGATTGATAATCTTTATAAGATTGAAATAATCGATTGTGAATTTATGAATAGGCACAAAAGACAACAATGAAAGGCGTCTTCTCGGCGCCCGGAGATTTTATCAACTTCAAGTCTCAGGTTCCTCTTCACAAGATCCCTGTAAGTTTCTTTTTATTTTTTTTTCGCAATTTTTTACCATATTTTATCTATTTACCTTCAGTTTTTTACCGGGTCTGTTTTTGTTTGAGCTCCAGTTGATCAATTAATCATCTTTATTTGTTCATTATCGGATGAATGTTGCAAAATGTTGTTGTGAGCATAGTTGTTAAAGGCAAAAGGCACAACCGAGACACCAAGGTCCTCCTGGAGCCTAAGCGCAAGATGAAGCGCCGGTCGAAGTGAGGCGCATGGCACACCCTCTATTTTTTTTAGCTTTTATATCAATTTTTAATTGGAATAATTCATATAAATTATATTTAATAAATTTATCCTATAAATTTCAACTCAGCAAGTAAAATAACAATTGTATCACATTTTTTTTTTAATTAAAAAAAAAAAAAATTCAATGAGGCGCATCACCATGTACCTCGCCAAATAGACGCAGTGAGGCGATGAGGCGCCTTTAACAACCATGGATGTGAGTGAATATCTTTATAGAACTCTTTTGTTTGATTGTGAGTTTTTTACTTGTTAGTTGACTACTCTTACCGGCATGCTTTTGTTTGAGATTTAGTGTCTTCTTGTTGGTCAATTATCTTGAGTATTTATTTCGGTTAACTTATAGATGTCAAAGGCGCGCCTCAAAAGTGCCGAGGCACACCTCAAGCTCAGGCTCAGGCTCAGGCTTAGGCTCAGGCTTAGGCCACTGCGCCACGTGAAGGGTTAGGCAGGCCAAGTGACCTTCATCAGGTGCGCGTCTAGGCACAAAGGGGCGTCTCATAAAAATATGTGAGAAAACCCCTACTTGAATTGACCCACTTAACCCAAAATCAAGTTGTATAATATTTCTTTAATAAATTAAGATAGATTTTGGGGTGGGCTTTAATTGTTTTTATATATTTTCAGTCATTTCGTTTTGTTTTAGTCAGCGTTTTAAAAAGCGGTCGAGGCAGCCGCCTCGAGGCGCCGCGTCGCCGTCTCACGGCGACGGCGCGTTGAGGCAGCCGCTTCTTGCGGTTTCTTCAATTCGGCCGCTCCAGGTAGGGGTGAGCATCGGTTCCGGGTCTACCCGGAACCGGACCGGAAATTCGGGTTTGGAACCGGAACCGGTTGTAACCGGTTCGGTTCCGGTTCCAAATATAAGGAATTGTTTGTAACTGGTCCGGTTCCGGTTCCAGAATAACCGGAACCGGAACCAGAACCGCATTTGAGATCCGGATTAGATACCCGATTTTGGTACCCGTTAAGCGCAAAAACGTAGTCGTTTTTTCCATAATTATTTAAAGTGACTAAAGTCACTTTGGCCAGCAGCAACCCTAAATCTAAAACATCTGATTTCTCTTCTCAAGGGTATCTCTCTTTTGTGACTAAATCCAAGCTGTTGTGCTGTTACATCCCTCTGGTTTTGCTTTACCCTACGCCTCTGACTTGATTCTGTTTCTGCAGCAGGTACCCGCTTGTCACTGTTTCTTCTTGTGCTCCAATTTTGTTAGCTATTCACTTTGTAGCTGTTCTACTTCTGCTTTTGCTGTTTCTTCTTTTTTGAACTTACTTTTTGTTTTATGTTTTGAAATTGATTTTGATTCGTTGTGACAACAGCTATTTTTTTGGTGCTACTTGCAACAAAGCTTGTGTGATATTGTTTTACTTTGTTTAAGGATTTAATTTTATTAAGTATTTATGTTCTTAATTATGTTTTCTTTACGTTTTATAGTTATTATAAATAAGCAATAAACGAAATTCTTCAAACCATTGTGAAAAATAGTTGCTCTGATTGATAATTTATTTTAGCTGATTTAAGATAGAAAGCTTTTTATCTACCTTTTCATTTTTTTTTTATTTAAAAAAAAAAAAAATATTTTAAGGAATAAAATCAGATAAAATCTTCAGAAACCAAATTAAGGAATAAGGATAATCATCAACCCTATAAATAAACAAGTTTATTCTGCCTCAACAAATGGATGCCACTGGATGCATGATCATTTGTATACTTGTTAATATATTGCTGTAGTAGACAGTTAAGTTAATATACCTTCATCCCATTTTGTACATAAATAACAGTTAAGTTAATATATTGTTGTAACAAATAAAGGACAACAACAGAGAAGGAAAAAAAAGGGTAATTCGGAACCGGACCAGAACCGGACCGGAACCGGATTGGAACCGAATAATAGGGTACCCTATTTAATTGGGTAGGTTTCGGTTCCACTTAGTTAGGAACCGATTTTTCCGGGTAGGTTCCGGTTCCATGCGGAACCGGAACCAAAACCTGTTTTGCTCACCCCTAGCTCCAGGCCGCCTCACGCGCATGTTTTTTTCTTTCTATTTTACATTTTTAAAATCGAAACGACGACGTTTTTGGGCTCCAAAACGTCGTCGTTTTGATTTCAATTAAAAAAATAGCAAATGTTTGATTAGGGTTTTTGCTCTGTCTTCGTCATCGTTTCTGCTCTCTCACTCTCACTCTCGTCATTTCTGCTCTCTCACTCGGCAGCCTGTTTTTGCTCTCTCTCTCTTTCGACGTTTATGCACTCTCTCTCTCGGCAGCCTGTTTGATATATGCTTATTGTCAACACGCACATATTTGTCTCTCGTTATGTTTCAAACAAATTTTTTTTTCTAAATAATATACTCAAATCTCTCTTCTCTCTCTCAAATTCTAAGCGTATGTCATCTGGGTTCTATGAATTTCGAACTAGGTATTGTTAATTTTCACTGTCTTTTTCATATAATCAAGTTGAAGTTTCAACTTTGAAGCAGGTAAATTCTTGAATCTTTTTTAGTCGTCGTTGTTGGTTCACTCTGTTTGTGGGTATCAAAGTTTTTGAGATATGAATCTTAGTAACGGGAAAGGATCCATGTCGACGGCTAGTTCAAGTGTTGTTGTTTCCAACTGGCTTACGAGTCCTTGTTTTTGATAGTGATCCTACTTGTCTCACCATCTTGGAAAAAATGCTTAGGAATTGCCTTTATGAAGGTACTATTCAAGCTTCTTGAATTTGATTGTTGTTTCTTTTGATTCCATTTCTCTGTTTTATTGCATGTATGTGACTTATGAATGTTCATGTTTTGTATTTCTTCAGTTTTTGATATGATTTTGTTAGGGCTTATTGTAGAAATGGAAAAAAAAAAATGAAATTTATCAGATTTTGTCATACTTTAAAATCTGTTGTACTTGATTTTGAAGTATCAAATTTTGGATAATTTTCATGTGATTTTGAATTATGAAGAAATGAATGTATTTTGGATTTAACATGTTTTTATTATTCTGATATTATGATTTTAATTATTTTTTCGATTTTCGGATCGAGGCGCCCGCCTCGCCGCCTCGAGGAGGTCCGCCTCATGCCTCAATGGCCGGCCACCTCAAGGCGCCGCCACGTATTTTCAAACATTGGTTTTAGTTGATTGGATACTTATATTTTTCTTTTTGCAATTTGCTCCTCAACTTCATCAGGCGTGCGTCTTGCGCCTTGAGGCGCGCGCCTAGGACCCTTTGCGCCTTGCACCTTTAACAACATTGGGTTAACTGTTATATGTAATTGTTTTCAATGTTTAAACCTCAATTTTCAGAAATGTTGTGTGTGTGTTTGATTATGGGTTTTACTTGTTAGTAAATTCTTCTTTTTAGTCAATTGTGGGGGTTTATGAGTTTTTTCATTATCTCTTTCCTTGTTTGGTGCAATGGGTTTCTATATTTGGATAATTATTCTATTTGTTGTTTTATGCCTTGACATCAGAAAGTTGTTGAGTATGCTATTGGTTTCTTGTTGTTTTATATGTTGTTACTGAATATTTGGATCACATGAGTTTTGATTCTCATGTATTAGATATTCTTCCTCCTCGCTGTTAGTGGACTATATCACAAAATGCCGGTGTTTTGTTCTTATATATTAGTTGGGGGATTGATGAAGTAAGCTTATCATTCTGATTTTGTGAATTACAGTCTGGGTTTTATGTATTCTGCTTGAAGTAGATTTCTGAGATTTTGTTCCACGTTAATTTCTTAACTTAATTAGTTAAATAGTGGGAACTAAATGTAGCAGACTTAATTTCTCTTGGTGTTTGATTTACTCTTGGCTACATTTCTCATTGCTTTTAGAATGCATAAGATTGCAATGATGTTACATCTTGCAGCCTAGCTTTTGGTCAGAGGCAAATTATTGTCTGGGGTGATCAAATTTGAATTTTATTATAAGCTTTTGCCTTTTGCATAGAATGTTCTCTAAATTTCCGACATCTTTTAATTTTGACGGATCTATGGTCAAGTTTGAATTTAATGATAACTTTGTGTGTGGTTCTATTGAAAGAATGCCAATTATCTCACTCAACTCTAAGGTTTTGGGCCTAGTCAAAACTGATTTATAATTTTTTGCTTGTTTGTTATCATTTCTTCAAGTAAAAAGAAGTGGCTTGATATTTAAATCTTCAGAGTGAGATTATGTTATATTTTAGCACTGCCCTTAAATCTATTGTTGATCGTAGTGGGACTTTTTTCTTAAATAATGATGTGTCTGATATAGGAACTTCCATTTTTTCCCTCTCAGATTGGCACAAAGCAGTGGCGATATTATGATTTTGGTCCAAAAGTAGTTCCTCCACTTATTTGTCTTCCTGGAACGGCAGGGACAGCAGAAGTCTTTTACAAGCAGATCATGGCATTATCCATGAAGGTTCTTAATAGGATATTTTAGTGTGTCTTGTATAATTGTTTTGCATATTTAAGATTTTCCATGTCCTCCTCTCGTATGGTTCTTTCTATTTTCAAATGGGAATGCACATTGTTTTTTCTAAGGTCCAGGTTGCCTTATTTCCTGATGAATTTTGTGACTAAATTATGAATTCAGCTTCAAATTGTACTCTTTTAGCATAGAAATTACCAACAACTGTAACTGATAGGTGCTATTTGGGGAAATTTTTTTATTGTTATCTCATTTTTCATTTTTATTTTATTTTGGTAGCAATAAACATGGATTGATATCAGGTTTTCAACTTATTTTTCTTTTGCAAATTTTCAGGGTTACAGAGTGATTTCTGTTGATATTCCATGTGTATGGAATCATCATGAATGGATTCAAGCATTTGAAAAATTCCTTGATGCCATTGATGTTCATCATGTGAGATTTTCATTCACAGCACAAGCTTCTACTGCATCTTTCTCTTTTTATTTCCTTTTTCCTGTTTACTTCTATAAATATCATCTCACTTGGAAATTGAATACGACTTTGCAGCATGTATTGAAATCTGCTTATCTTGATAACAAGTTTGTACATTTTACATTGGTACTCTATCCCCCGACCGTACTCATATACTCAATTACTTCCTTACTGGCTTGACAAAAAGAGTTAGTTAGATACTTCAATTATATAAGTACTCAAAGATTGCAAGTGAGGATTCTAAACACATCTCGTTGGTAATTTCTGCTAAAATAACTGGCATTGAGGGCTCCGAGAAAAATATGACAGCCCCAAACTTAAAATTGAAATGAGATGCAACTCTAATTTCTGTTTTCAACTGCTACAATTTTTTTTTTTTTTTTACTGATTGGTTGTGTAGAAGCCTGGGTTAATGAATCATACAAGTTAATTTCGTAAAGAAATTATTATTGTATTAGGTCTATGAGTGTATTTTATGGTTTCTTTGAAAGTTTAGTATTAATAATTAGTATTTTAGATGCACAGTTAGTTACTTAGATACTTCCAACCTGAGTATATGTTTAGTGACTGATAAATCCATCTCCTACAGATACATCTTTATGGTACATCACTTGGAGGCTTCCTAGCACAACTTTTTTCTCTGCATCGCCCAAGACGAGTTAAATCATTAGTACTATCAAATACATTTTTGGATACATGTAGTTTTGCAGATGCAATGCCATGGGCTCCAATGTATGTTGCCTTGTTTCTTCATATCAACTGTGGGTTGGAGTGATCAAATTGCTATAATTATGGTTGTATAAGTAAAAAATGTACCTGTATAATTTCTCTCTCTTCAACTGGATTTTTTTTTACTGCAATCCTTTGTGTTAGAAAATCATATGATTTTTTTAAAAAAAATTGGTGAGGCATCTTGCATGTGAAAATTTTGATAAATTCTCTCTCTTAATCATATTGCCAAATCAGTGTTCGTAATCCTCTTTAAGAAATTAGCATTTATCATTATTGAAATAGATAACAGTTAATTATCTCCAATACAGTAGCATATTTGTTACAATTATGGTTGGAATATCAGAGACAGTTTTATCTTATTAGAGGTTTTCATATCATTTGTAACTCTTGAGTCATTATCATTTTTTTTCCTGATATGCTAAACTCGCCTAATGGTGGTATTGCCTTGTGCAGTGTTAGTTGGACACCTTCTTTTTTGCTTAAACGATATGTCTTAACAGGAATTCATGATGGCCCTCATGAACCATTTATTGCAGATTCTGTGGACTTTGTTGTTTCTCAGGTAAAATATGTGATGCCAATGTTACAAGAATATCCTGAACCGTTCCATACATTGCAATTTCCTGTAAACAACATAGCAAGTCATAATATAGTTCTTGTCTACACTAAAGATGGGCAATTAGGGGAATATCAGTTGGTTCTATTTCTATGTTTTTGCCAGTGTTGTTACAGGCGTATTGAGGCGCACCTCTAGGCGAGAGGCGCACGAGGCGATCGCTGATGCGCATCCAACTGGTCGAGGCGAGGTGACGTCTGAGAGGCGATGTGAGGCGCAGCGAGGCGTGATTTGCCAAGAGGCGTGCACATCATGGTTTTACGGTTTTTGTCAGTTTTTTTTTTTTACTTTTTTCAGTTCTGTTTCTTTCTTCATCTTTCTTCATTTTTTTTTTCCATTTTCTTTATTAACGATTCTTTCTTTTACATTTGTGTTTCTTTTTTTTATTTTACAGCTCTGTTTTATTTTTATTTTTTACTTTTTTCAATTTTGTTTCTTTCTTAATCTTTTTTTTTTCCATTTTCTTTATTTACGATTCTTTCTTTTACATTTGTGTTTCTTTTTTTCCTCTTGTACGGTTTTTATTTTCTTACTTTTTTTGTTCTGTTTCTTTCTTCATCTTTCTTCATTTTTTTTTTCCATTTTCTTTATTTACGATTTTTTTCAGTAGATGTTTTTTTTAATGCTTGTTGTTTTTCATTTTCTTGAACTTGAACTATGCATATTTTGTTAAGAATATGATGATTATGTTTCTTTTGACTAGATACTTTTTAATTACGTTTGTTTTTATTATTTTCTTGAATTTGAAGTTTTGAATTGTGCATATTTTGTCAAGTATTATGAATTGGACAAATAGAAGTAATATAAAAGTAGACTATATGTCAAAATATTACTATCTATTTATTATTTTTTTACATTTACAAATTAATGATGCATATATTACAAATTTAAAATTATTATTAATAAACGTACGCCTCGTGTCTGTTCGCCTCGCGTCTCGTGTCTGTGCGCCTCGCGCCTCGCTTTTCTGGCTCTGATCGCATCGGTGCGTCTCTCGCCTTTAACAACCTTGGTTTTTGCTATGCAGCGTGTTTTAAGATTTGGACTTGCATGTTGGTTCTTCATTAAATATCAATTTTGGTGGAAAGGTATATTGTGTCCGTAGAAGGTTAATGTAACAGTGATTATAGTTCTGAAAGTTTTGAACTTATATTTTGGTTACTGTTGATTTGAAATTGGCGTAGATTCATATGGTTTATGATTATGAATGCTTTTATCGTTTTTGGAATCATCTTACTTTCTTACGCTTTTTTCTTTTCCTTCGTCTCTGGCCCAGTTTTATTGTTTACATATCCAGGAAAAGTTGTTCCTGTTTTGTCCACAAGCCAAATCATTTCTAACTTGCCTCACTTTCCTGTCACCATAAGTGAGAAATCTATATGATCTAGAAAGAACTTGCTAAATTATTTTGACATTATCCAGGTAGAAACACTATCGAAAGATGACTTGGCATCCAGGTTGACTTTGACAGCTGATGCTGCTTCAGTTGGAAATCTTCTGCTTTCGGATTCACATATCACTATAATGGATGTATGTCATCTGAAACCTGTTTTTATTTGTGTGCATGGTACTTTTCAATGATTTTTCTAATTACTTGCAGCTGGCAGACATTTAAATGACAGATGCCTACTTTAGTTAAGTGGGTGAAACTATAAATGTCTGGAATTATTCTTATGTCCATGATACAACTTGCTAAAATTTTTAGTTCTGCACGTGAAATTTCATGCTCATGTGTTTAAGAGGAAGGAATCTAGTGCATATGAATATATGATCTGGGATGGTTTAGAAATGACCACATGAACTAGTAGTAAAGTTTGTGTGGTGTAAGTTTTTGGAGTTTTTTATGATCTGTTTTGCAATATCGATACTTTTTATCTGGAGCCATCTTCTGGAGTTGATGCTGAAAGATTCTGTCATTAATTCTTCTGACTTGTTGCTTCCTCTTTGAAGACAAATGACTATTGTGCAATTCCTCAACAACTGAAAGATCAACTGAGTGAGAGGTATCCTGGAGCAAGGCGTGGTTACATGAAAACTGGAGGCGATTTCCCCTTTCTTTCACGCCCAGATGAAGTCAATTTGCATCTTCAGGTACATATTATATCTGTTTGTTCTAATGTACATGATACATAAGCTAGCCGTTCTAGAAGCTTTTGTTCATTGAACAACCTGTGTCTTAACAAGTATCCATATTGTGCAGCTACACCTTAGACGGGTTGGGGTTGAAGCTCAGCCAGACTTGGTAAGGGGCATCTCAAGTGATGGTAGTGGAGGCGATCCTAGTGAAAGTGATGACAGAAAAGAAGATTCTGACAATCCTCCCAAAGATGATGGGGGGAACTTCGAAAGTCCATCTACGGAAAGTCAGCTACCAGCTCCTGAAAGTTCAGAGCCTTACAGTTCAGATGACTTGCCTCTCAGCATCGCAAAATGTTGTTTTGTTGGTCATGGAGATAATGTGCCCTTGTCGATAGAAGAAATCGTGGTCTCTCAAATCCTTTTGCAACTCGCTATAAACTTTTGTGCCGTACTTGGTGGAATGGTTGTACATAATTTCAAAACATTGTCGGAAATCGTATGAAATAACCATTTGCAGATTGTTGGTTATGTAAGATTGTTACTGCTTTGGGGAGGAATTGGTTTTTCATTGACACTGTTGTACATTATATTTCATATTGTGTTACAATTTAAAGTGAATTCTGTGTACATCCTAAATTTGTTTTATTCATTAGATATAAAACAAACAGTGTTCAGATATATTATTTTTCCACTTGGTAGAGTGTTGCAATTTAATCGATTTTTTTTTTTTTTTTTTTAATGAAGTTCATTTACAAAGGAAAAATGTCAACTGGTTATTGGATTCAACAGATACGTGTAATATGATAACATCAGTCTCTGTCTCAGACTCTCAATAATGCCACCAGCACATAATTGTACACCAATCCAAGTGAATGCATATTTTGTTGAAGGTGTCATTCAGTAGTGACAATAGTCACAATATATGTCATATGATTTTGAAAACTCCATCAGTAACACCTTTGAATATGGTCTCAGAGTCCTGACCATATGAAATCTTGCAATTTAAAGAAGCAGCGTTAGGATGAAACACATGGAGGCAAAGAACATGTATAATGTTCCTGTGATAGTGGGACTCTCTAAATGAAGGAAATTGAGCCAACATACCCAGAAATCTACATTTAGAAGCAAAAAGGTATTCAAAATGTAAATTACATAATAACTTAGACTCAACCTTGTATACAAGAATGGAAATCAGACCATCTCAGACACAGAATCCCCAAATCAGAACAAATCTTGTCCAGCTCAAGACTGTAGGGACAGACAATGGGTAAGACGATGAGCCACAAAATATTTTTTGGAAGATTGATGGAAGCTGGTTCAAAGTATTTTAAGATAATTTCACAAAGCATGGTGTTAGAGGAAAGATTTGTTTTAAGTATATCCAGAATAGTATTAATAATATACTGCTTCCATCTCCATTTCATTGAGGATCTCATAACAACAAACCACTAAGCTAAGTGGTACAAATGATCGTTCAAAGTTTTGTAGCCTAATTGTTACCAGTTAGGCAAATAGGAATCCATTTCACCAATATCATAACTAAAATATGAGAACATTGATGACCCCTACGAAAACTAACAGGTCATCTTTAACAAATCTCGATCACATTATTTCATCAGACAAATGAACCAGGATTTATTAACATTCAAACTTCAAAATCTGAAAACCAAAGATCAAGGGAACCTTTATCCATCTATCATGTCACCAATTCACTCAAAAATAAATAAAAACAAAATGTTACGCAATTAAAACCACATCATTATATAGAAATAATGAATTTCTACATACATACACAAACGAATCCAATCCAAATTGCCCGATTCCAGTACATAAGTAGACATTAAGAAAACCTTTAACAGAAGTTTAGCATTATCCAATTCATTTTGGAAAACAAAATCTACGCGTTATATTAATATTACACATAACATAAAAGCTAAAAATATATGTAAAAAAAAGAAATAGCTAACAAAAGGTCAGTATTGCTTCAACAATTCAAGAAATACCAACAACATTCATCACATTAAAATTCCAAACAAACCCTAATCCCAAAAATAAATAAAAAAAGTACACAATACAAAATACTTCCAGAAAACATTGAAATAAAAACACACCCATTAATAATATCTTCAAGATCCAATCCTCTCACTTTGCGACCATCCTGGCAATAAAATCCTCATATCGGATCTTCCCGTCCGACCCGACATCCACTTCCCGGATCCACTCATCAAACTCGGAAGGCTCCAGCTTCTCACCAATGGAAGTCAGAATGTGTCGTAGATCCGCCACGGAGACGAACCCGGTGGAATCTTTATCGAGCACTTTGAAGGCGTCACGCAACTGGCGATCGAACGGTTCGGGTTTCATGTGCTTAGCCATCAGGTCAAGGAACCGCGGGAAGTCAAACGGAGCCATTAGTTTTTCCTCGGAAACTATAGATTTGAGCTGGGCCTGGGTCGGGTTTCCCCCGAGTGACCTCATTAGGATCCCTAACTCAGACGGAGCGATCTTTCCGTCACCGTCAGTGTCGAATAATGTGAAGGCCTCCTTCATTGAGGAGACTTGGTCGTCGCTCAGATCCTTCCCCATTTTTCTCGTTTTCGGATTTTCAGTTCTCTCGGTTTTTCACTTTGAGAGTTTCGAGGGAACGAGAAATGTAACTGATTTTAATTTTTGAATTGTGATTGGCTGGAATTTGGGAGGTTATTTCTGAAGGTGTAGAAAACCTGTGACATGTCACAACCGGATTTGGTGGTTTAAATTTAAGATATCATTTTAAGTGTATTTTTTTATAAGAATTTGGGATAATGGAGAATTTTATTTATTTTGATTAAACCCAAAATAAGTAGTTTAAAGGTGGAATTTCCAATAATTTTAAAAAAATATATATAAAAAATAAAGATATAATCGAAATCTAGCATAACTTATATTTTCAATTCACCTATCCAACATAATAAGATATCTTATAATATCGGTTCCCATTAATTCCATAATATTTAGCTAAAATTATAATATTAGAATATATATTAAATAAAGATAACTGAATTTCACAATAGTTACTGTAATCAATACTCAACTGTTACTACAAATCATTTGCTACTATATAACATAGAATTGAAATCGAAAATGAACCAAATTGAAATAATAATGTGACTGATGACATCACTTCGTGACTGATGAACATAAATTAGTAATACAACAACTAATAATGAAACAAAATTGAAAATGAACATACCTTATCTGAGATTTGGGTTCGTTGTATGACGCGGAACTCACTTGGAGGATTAGGCCAAGCAAACCCCTCGCAGCGGACAGAACCCCAAGAACCGTGAATTTGATTTTGTAGGAACAAAACCCTTCCAAGGCCACAAAGAAGACCCACAAAGAACTTGTCTTTGAGAACCCTTAAGATGATTCCTTGAAGTGTTCTGCTAGCACGGAGACGCCACTAAGGTTGCCACGCCTTAGATAAGTCGATTGCATGAAATAATGGGAATCCCTCCCTTAAGCAATTTTTGGACAAAGCCAAGCTCTCAATGGAGATGAATTTCGAAATTTGGTGATTAGCTTCTCATTAAGATGAAATGAGTTTAAATAGTACAATGAAATAAACCCTAATGGTTGCAAAATGACCAAAACACCCTAAGTTGCTAACTAATGGCTATTAAATGGCCATGCCCTTAATAGACATTTAATAACAAACACAAAGTCAAAAGAAACAAAGACTTAATCAATAACAAACAAAGACTTAATAAATAACTTTGCCAAAAAAGTCTAAAGTAAAAACACAAAATCCTAAGAGTCAACAAATGTGGAAAACTTTTCCAAATTTGTCTAAAGTTGTTTCCTTGCACCAAAAGTCCTCCAAATTCGTGGCTTCCATGTATAAAGGCATAATGATGTGTCATAAAGTCCAATAAGTCTTGTCTTGGCCGAATATTTAGTGTCGGGCTTGAATCGGCTTGATCCGTTAAAAATATACTCGGCTTCAAGATTGCTGGTGCGTTACTCTGGTATGACTTGGGTCAAGTGAAATAGCTTTGGACCCACTCCATTGAAGCCCTCATGTGACGCCAATATGCCCCGGAGTTGTCTGTCACACTCGACAATGGTATTCTGCTATAGCCCCGCCATTGCGTCTCTGATCTTCTTAGCTCTTTGGCGTGTGATTGGACCTGTTGGCAATTGCAAAGGATCCAATTTTCCTTGAGTTGTTGGATTCATGTCATTTGTTCCTTGAGTTACTGGATTCATGTCATTCTCCCTCTCTTGAAATGGATTCGTCCTCGAATTCGAACCCGGATCATAGATAGTTATGACAAAATCAATTGAATGATGATCTTGGAGTATAAATGAATCATATTTGACCACGTGCACCTGCAATGAAGAAACATAAATAGTAGAGAATGCGTTAGGTAAAAACTTCACTACCATATCCACTTCATTTTCACTCGCTCTCATGGCTTCATCATCACCCATGGCCACTATCTCAACCTTACGTGCAAAGACCTCACACAAATGCTCAACTTCACTGTGTTTTTCAACCTCAAAGCACACTGTCTCACAAGTGTTTACTCCCTCAATGCTCACGGTCTCACAAGCATTTCCACTCACCATGTAACTCAAAACAACACACTCATAACTATTGGCATCACAAGCATTCTCACCGACTTTAGCCTAGCTAATGATCTCACTCTCATTAAAACCCTTAGTCACTACTCCATTTTGTTGTCGTACACTTTCCTTTACAACAAATTCTTCAACCATCTCATTACCCATGCCGTTCTCTGATGGCTCCACAGAACATATTTTATCAATATTACCATGTCTCTCACTACTCATACTTTTCTGAAAATACAACACATCATCATATGCTTGTTGTGGTGTTAAAGGAATGATAGTAATGACTTTCCCACCATATTTGACCTTATATCTATTCTTGTCCATATCATAAGTTGCCTTGTTAAACTTATACCAAGGCTTGCCCAATGATATATGTATAGTACTCATAGGAACTACGTCACACACTACCTCATCAATATATTTTTCCCCAATAACAAAACTTACCACAACTCTATGACTAACCTCTACCTCGCCAAATTCACTCATCCAAATGTAAGGTCAATCCATAGGTATCAATGGTAATCCCAATTTTTCCACAAGTGTAGTACTAGCAAAATTAGTAGGATCTTTTCTGCTGATGATCATACTACACGCTCTAGAGTTTATACGACATCTCGTACGAAAGACAAAGACTAAATTATTTTGAAAATTTCTATCCATGGTCTCAAATTCTCTTTCCATCTCAAAACACAATAAAAACTAAATCAAAAACACAAGGTAAAGATAGAAAAATCAGACCTTGGAACCTGGCTCTGATACCAAATGACGCGGAACTCACTTGGAGGATTAGGCCAAGCAAACCCCTCGCAGCGGACAGAACCCCAAGAACCGTGAATTTGATTTTGTAGGAACAAAACCCTTCCAAGGCCACAAAGAAGACCCACAAAGAACTTGTCTTTGAGAACCCTTAAGATGATTCCTTGAAGTGTTCTGCTAGCACGGAGACGCCACTAAGGTTGCCACGCCTTAGATAAGTCGATTGCATGAAATAATGGGAATCCCTCCCTTAAGCAATTTTTGGACAAAGCCAAGCTCTCAATGGAGATGAATTTCGAAATTTGGTGATTAGCTTCTCATTAAGATGAAATGAGTTTAAATAGTACAATGAAATAAACCCTAATGGTTGCAAAATGACCAAAACACCCTAAGTTGCTAACTAATGGCTATTAAATGGCCATGCCCTTAATAGACATTTAATAACAAACACAAAGTCAAAAGAAACAAAGACTTAATCAATAACAAACAAAGACTTAATAAATAACTTTGCCAAAAAAGTCTAAAGTAAAAACACAAAATCCTAAAAGTCAACAAATGTGGAAAACTTTTCCAAATTTGTCTAAAGTTGTTTCATTGCACCAAAAGTCCTCCAAATTCGTGGCTTCCATGTATAAAGGCATAATGATGTGTCATAAAGTCCAATAAGTCTTGTCTTGGCCGAATATTTAGTGTCGGGCTTGAATCGGCTTGATCCGTTAAAAATATACTCGGCTTCAAGATTGCTGGTGCGTTACTCTGGTATGACTTGGGTCAAGTGAAATAGCTTTGGACCCACTCCATTGAAGCCCTCATGTGACGCCAATATGCCTCGGAGTTGTCTGTCACACTCGACAATGGTATTCTGCTATAGCCCCGCCATTGCGTCTCTGATCTTCTTAGCTCTTTGGCGTGTGATTGGACCTGTTGGCAATTGCAAAGGATCCAATTTTCCTTGAGTTGTTGGATTCATGTCATTTGTTCCTTGAGTTACTGGATTCATGTCATTGTATCTGAGATTTGGGTTCGTCACTTCGTGCTCACTAAGCTAAGGAATTGAAATTGTGCCAATGAAACTGTGATTGATGAATGTGTGACTGAAACATAAATTAGTAATATAACAACCAATATTTATCTATCTTTTATCTCATAAGTTAAACTTACTTAGAATTCATATTAAATAAATTATAATAATTGATTTCGTAGTCAACATAAATTCATAAATAAATAAATAAAAATTCACAAAATCTAATCTCTTATCTCAGCTTCAAAATGATAGAACCGTACTACAGTTGAACTCAAAAACCATATATGCTCTTCTAGTGCATAGGTTTGAGTTGTACCACTTGTATATTCCCACGATTCGTATAGGATCAAATGTCCTCTAATTGCAAACTCCCAAAGCGGATAATTTTGCTTGCAGTGGGTGCCCAAAGCAGCACCATCAATGTCCATCATGGTAATTTCGAATTATAATAAAATTCTTTAAAATAAAAAAGATAACAGAGATTTAGTGGTGTTCATAGGGTCGGGTCGACTCGCAATCCGACCTGACCCAACCCGACCCGGTCGGGTTTATAATTTAAAAAAATACAATTTTCAGGTCATCTTCAACCCGACCCGAATTTTGGGTCGGGTCGAGGGTATATGGGCATTTACATCGGGTCGACCTGACCCGACCCGATGTAAATGATATATATTAAAAAAAAAAAATAGGACATTCAATATTTGCACTCAGCCACTCACAGACACAAATCAGAAATCACCCTCATCCTTGTCCTTCTCTTCTCATTCTCGAAGGTGGCGCTTCTTCCCCTGCCTAAGTGCCTTCAGATCTGCCACTGCAAATCTCACTCATCTTCCTCTCCCGTCGCTCTCTCTCTCTCTCTCTATTCGGTAAGATCACTCTCTCTCTGATTTTGTGTATTTTTTGATAAACTTGAATATACCTAGTTACCTACAATGAAAAAGCCGACTCACCTTTTCATTTTTGCACCCATCATCTGGCGCTTCAATAGGCTTTGGTGTTTTCCTCTTTAGTTTCTCTGATCCAAGACCTCGTTTATTTTTCTTCACATATGTTTGTATTGGCTCCAGTCTACCATGTTTGCACCATGAACTCGATGGTCATGACTCATTATAATCTAAAAACACGGCACTTAAAAAGAGGACAAATAGTATCACAATTACCAGCAAAGACAATACATAATGTAAGCAGCAGGCATGAAATATACCACTCAGAATAAACTCGCATAATTCTATTCAAATTCAGTTTCACGATAAAGCACAATATTAGAAATTCGGGTAAATATGCAAACTTTGGAAATAGAGATACTAAAGTCAATTTACAAGTTTCATGGCACATTGTTGATGTGAAATTGTGAATGTCCAAAAGATTGTTGATTTCCATTACATTTTGACTTTATTGTTTTAGACTTTTACTATTTTAGTATGGTAAATGGCAGTATGGCTCACTGTGAGTATGTGACTGTCTTCTTGTAATATTACAAGGTGAATGGAAACATTAAAAGACCCAATGATTGACGAGGTTGAGAATTGTTCAAGTGAGGAAGAGCATAATGAAGCTACATACATAAATCTTTCAACAACTCATACTCTAATGTCTACTCAAAGTAAGTCTCATTTGCCTAAAAAAAGAAATTACTAAGAAGGTCGAGTCTAAGCCGCAACGTACTAATAATTTTAATTATTCTGTTTGGGATCATTTTGAGAATATTATTGTTGGCGGTGCTCAAAAAGCTAAGTGTAATTATTGTGGAGATGAATATATGGTAGATTCTCATTTCCATGGTACTAAAAATTTACGTACCCATATAGATGTGAGGTGTAAAAAATACCCATATAGAGTTGTTGACCCTAAGCAACAAACCTTGAAATATGAGAAAGTAGAATATGGTAGAGGGGTGGGTAACCTAAAATCAGTTCATTTTACTATTGAAGAAGCAATGGTTATGCTTGCTAGAATGGTAATAGTTGATGAGTTGGCATTTAAAATGGTGGAAGGGAGGGATTTAGGAATTATTCTCAATATTGAATCCTCGAATGATAGTTCCCTCTCGTATAATTGTTGCGAGGGATTTTATTTGAAAATATATCAAAACTGAAAAGATGAAATTGAAATCTCTAATGAAGTCTCAACGTGTGTGTCTAACCACAGATACTTGGACTTCAATTCAAAATTTAAATTATATGTGTCTCACAGCCCACTGGATTGATGATGATTGGAAGTTTCAAAAGCGAATTTTAAACTTTTGTCAAGTGCCTAATCACACGGGGGAGAGAATTAGTAAATTTATTGAAGCATGCATGTTAGATTGAGGAATTGATAAAATTTTCACTATCACGGTTGATAATGCTAGTTCTAATGATAGTGCAATAAGGTATATAACAATGAGAACTAAAGAATGGCCTTCCATTATTTTAGGCCATAAATTTCTTCACATGAGGTGTTATGCACATATTATTAAAAAAAAAAAAAACCCATTGGATCATTAAAAAATCAAAAAAACCCGACCCGACCCGTTAACACCCTAAAGGAATCTAAATCTAATAAGGGAAAAAATGGACATCCATCAAAATACTTTATGAGATTGTTGGGCCCAAGGTTTCAGTTGCTGGCCCATAAGTATAAATTTATGAGAGTAAGACTTAAAATCTGCAAAATTTTACTTTATTTTAAAAATAAAAGTGGGGTGGACAAAACATAAATTGATATTTTTAGATAGTCCCAAATCTTTCATATATATATATATATATAAAATCATTATGTGGTGCGGGTATCTCATGAATTTTTCGTACGAATACAAATAAGGGAATAGGCAATCTCAAATATATTTTTGTTTCATTATTTCCTCAAGGTTGGAATTCATATAACAAATTATATTAAAATATTTAAAAACCAACTCCACTATACCGAGCAAAGTTTTCTCATATACAAACAAACATTGATGGCCAGGAAAATAAATTGCATAAATATCATTGGCCATAGAGATAAGATAATGCAACTTAAAAGTAGAAGCTCCCATGGGAATGTTAAGCTCAAAAAATTCCAACCATGGATCGATTTTTGAAGCCAATAAAACAAGTTTGTAGTTGCAGGGGTGCAGAAGAATGGCTATGAGATGCAGAATTGCGGAGGCTCCAAATGAAATGAAATAATAATCAGCAGATGCACACCAGCCACCAAGTTTACATGACAGTATCATGATTCATGATTCATGATTTTGATGAGTATAATTATGTAGAATCCAATCCAGCTAAAACAACAGAGTCATAAGAGGAAAGAATAATAGAAATTATGCTGTTTGGGATTTGGTAAGCTAAGAAACAAGCCTGCAAGTAAATTAGGATTTATCATCTTACTAATAATTAGATTTAGGACCACAGAAGCTATTAATTGTGCTATGCATTTATTAATCAGAAGCTGAAATTATATCTACCAAAGTGAAAAATAATAAAGGTCACTATTAATCAAGCATTTCCAGGAGGAAAAACAAAAGATAAAGATAAAGGTGAAATATATATATATATATATATATATTGGAGGATAGCATTTTGTTGATAGATCGATCCATATACTTTGTAAGATATCGACATAGATGTTGATGGAAGGGGAATACATGAAATTAAATCTTCGAATAAACCTCAATCATCAGTGAATTTGTTTGAATAATAGGGAGCCAAAAGGAAAGTTAGCAGGCATACAAGAATAACACAGAGATAAATGATTTACATGGTTCAACGGAGAACCTACTTCTACGGGAGAAAGAAGGGTTGTGTTTTATTACTGCTCGGATTCAAGACCGACCCGAGTTACATGTGGGAGTAGAATACAAGAATAGGAAAATAAGCACATCTCAAATGGTCGGGTGCTGATCTGCTTTCTCTCTCTATCACTAACCATTCAACTCTCAGTTTCTCTAGAAGTTGTGAGATACATAATTAGCCAACCCTTGAATTTGAGATTTTAACCCCTTTATATAGGCTTTTAAATCCACTATTTTATCAACCCATGACGTCAGCTGTCGTCACCAGCCCATAATTGCCTCATGCTTCTTTTCCCCAACCATTTAGTAAATAGTCGTATTGTCACCTGATTCAGCCACCCCTATCAACGAAAATCCATCATTACAATCTCTTGGTTCCTGCTACACACTTTGTTGGTGTGACCGCATGCAACTCAACTGCTCCGACACTGTTCCGTTTGGCAGGGACTCTTCCCAAGAAGAGCTGTTGACCAACTTTCGTCACGTAAGTCTTCTAAAAGCCCAAACTTCCAAGTATGGCATACGTCATACGACTCCAATACAAGTCGGATTATGATCTCATCTTCGCTCATCGGGTAGGTTTACTGAGAAAAATGATACTTTGTGAAGCTTCCTTAACAAGGTCGGGTTGGTAGCATAGACCCATCGGGTCGGTTTCCGCGAATCCTCAGATAAACTCAAATCCAGTACTTCTCTAGGTCGGGTCGATATCCCAACTTGTTTCGTCGTCAGCAAGTTCTGCTTTCGGGAGAACTCCTCCGTATAATGAGGTCGGGTCTTTATGTCAAACTTCGTCTGTCTCTTCAAGTTCTTGTACATTTATGATCCATTTTTGGACTAAGTATCATACCTATCTTATCCCTTCTCGATATTTGAACCTTCAATGTGGTGAAAACCCACCATCGAAAGTTAATTATTGGTCACACAAAATTCCCTTCTGAACCATCTTTACAATTCTAAGTTGGCCAATTACTTGTGCTCAAATAAATCCTTCTGTTACAACACCTAAAATGTGCTTCTTGAAAAATGCATTATGTTCGATTAGTATTTTACCAACATATATCTATATTGTTTGAAGCATTGTAAATCGGACCAGATCGGTCGGTTTGACTGGTCGAATCAGGAACCGGCTGTGAGTCTGATCCGAATGAGGGGTAAAAAATCGACCAAATAAAAAAGCGATCAAAATCAATAAAAATCGGTTCAAATATTTTTTTTTAATTTTTAATTAAATAAAATTATTTATTACGTACGTCGATTTTACCGATTTTTTGTACACAATTCAGCTGATCAAATCAATGATCCATTGGAATTTTTACATCAAACAATGGTTTGAAGTTCCCTCGATAATTTATTTCAGAAATTTAATGCCTTTCCTTCTTTTGTGACTTTTGGGTCTGTTCAAATTACCTTTATGCATTGTCTTCTAAAGTTGTAATTACATCAAACAATCTTTATCTTTCGGTACATAGAATAGTACCTTCTTTTTTCCATCCCATTGATCCCAATCTTAAAGTCAATGGTGGGGAGACTTTTGACCCAAAAGAAAAAAAGAAAGAAAAAAGCACCATCATATTTGAGTCCAGTGGCAATATTTTCTCTCTCTTTATGTTGTAATCTTTCATCTCCACTAAATTACTTGGATCTAGTTATTGCTAAGTAGCTGGTATCTATTTACAGCATTGTAAAGGATGGCTCCCCCTTTTCAAAATGTAAAGTTGGCAGACTAATTTCTTGGGGAACATGATTGAGGGTCTATATTGTTTTGAACTTTTTCTAATTTCAAATCAGCATCTTTATAAGCTTTTGCCCACTTAGCTATTTTTGTTTAATGCTGACGGACCAGTCTGTGTTGCCTCTGCTATCACTTAGTTTGAGAGCAATTTATCAACCCCAACCACTTCAGGAAGCAAGAAACAGATTTTGCCTTTAATCTCTTACGTATGTTCACACTAGAATTACTTATATTCGTAAGGATATCATCACTGCTCGATGGTATCATAATTCAACTCAAAAATCATGTATGTCTCGGGGCATAGGTTCGAATAGCAAATTAAGGCAATTACTATTAATTAATCATAGATCTCCAAATTGCATGAATTTCAATCATGAACGCCGACAATCATATCTCACATGAGTAGACACAGTTCAGGATAATATGGATTCCTACATACTCTCAAAGCATATAAATATGTCACGTATGTGAGGGTCACAGAAAAACACACTTTGATTAATCAAATAAAGATATTGGTGGTTTTAAAATAATAATTCAGGGAATCCAAGGTTTAGAGAGTAAAAATTTTGTCCTAACCAGGTTAGCTGTCTCTGCTCTGGTCCAGCTCCAATAATCATTTGTAAAAGTTAATACATGAAAGCTTTGGCTTATTGTACAACAACTGAGAGGAATAATGTAAAGAGAGCATCATTCTTATAAAATAAAGTAATAATTATTATCTACTTCTCTACTCTGTATATTTTGTATTGATGTGTGTGTACAAATATTCTGAAACGCTTGTATCCAGATTTCTGCTATACAGCAAGATATTCAAAACCCCACGTGGGGTGCCATGATTTGTGTGCCAATCAACCTAAATTAGGTTTCCCACTTATTGACCTCAAGAACACAGAAGGATAAAAGAATGTCAGTGACCTAGATTGATCTTATATTTAAATCTCTGTATTAAATTTAAATAATGTCTCAAAGTTTGAAATATTAAATTAATCTTACCATTACATTGCATCACCCACCTGTATTTTACAATTACAATACAAGTTACTTTACAGTGTACATGATCAATCAAAGCAATAGGTCAATATCAAGTAGGACCCTTGCATATAACTGTTCTTTCCCCTAATCCACGGTCAAGATTGATTGCAGTGGTCACAGTCATAACAGGCAACTGTCCGTTTCTCAAACCCCATCTCCCCGCTAATATTAAACTCCAGATGTGAACGGGCTAGTATCCAAAACCAAAAGTCGTTATTGCTAGTATTGAGTTTCAACTTTCAGAAACAATTGTATTACATCTTTCTCACTGTCATTGTCTCTCTTGCAACTCTGTCAATTCCACAAACACATTCAACAATAATAATTCTGTACACTGAAACAGAAATTCAAAGCAATACAGCTATGGCTTCTTCATTATGAGACTCTAAAAAACACCGTTGATAAAAGAGCTAACATGGGTAGTATCTCTCAAGTTCTTGTTTCTCTTCTTGTCTTGATTACATTTACTCTCTTACGGCCAGTTTGCGGAAACACAGAGCTGAGAGCTCTTTTGGAACTGAAGGCCTCATTAGACCCAGAAAACAAGCTCCTTCAATCATGGACAGATAATGGAGACCCGTGTAGCGGCTCATTCGAGGGAATAGCATGCAACGAGCATCGGAAAGTGGCTAACATTTCGTTACAAGGAAAGGGTTTGACTGGAAAGTTGTCGCCTGCTTTGAGTGGTCTCAAGTGCTTGTCTGGTCTGTACTTGCACTATAATAATTTGTCTGGAGAGATTCCGAAAGAGATTGGGAACCTGACTGAGTTAACGGATTTGTATCTGGATGTGAATAACTTGTCTGGAAATATTCCTCTTGAGATCGGCAAGATGACTGCTTTACAAGGTCAGTTGGTGAAGAAGTTTCATAATTTTTCAATACTCTTGTCAGCTGTCGCTGCTGTTGTTATTGTTTTCATTTTTTTTTTCCTTCTTTTATCTTATGGGTTGTTAGTTTGCATCAAGGTTATATTGAATGAGATTATAAGTGGAATTTCGCAAATTAGAAAGTGGAACTCCAGCAAAATTCATTTTTTTGGACGAATGTGGTGGTTATGGCTAAATGATTCTCTCTGAAATGTTTTGAGATGGAAGATCTTCATCATAATCTTATAACTTCAACTAAATGTGATATTGCTCTGTTTTGTAGCTCTGCAGCTATGTTGCAACCAGCTTACTGGAAGTATACCTACCCAAATGGGGTACTTGAAGAACCTAAATGTACTTGCATTGCAACATAACAGACTAACTGGCGAAATTCCTGCCGGTCTAGGGAACATGGGAATGTTAAAAAGGCTGGATTTGAGCTTCAATGGCCTCTTTGGTACAATTCCTGAAAGCTTGGCAAATAATCCACAATTGCTATTTCTAGATGTCCGAAACAATACTCTTTCTGGGATTGTTCCTTCTGGTAAGTCATTCTGTATCCTCCTTGCTTGTTTTTGTCATTTGTTTGAACTTAGTTCTCTTCTGCAATCAATACTTATTTTAGCTTTTGCTAATTGGAAATGAAGCTTTAAAGAGAATGAATGGAGGATTCCAGTTTGAGAACAACCCGGGGTTATGTGGAGTTGGAATTGCTTTATTGAGAGCTTGCACTCCGTATGATAATATGAACATCAATCCAGTTAAACCCTTCGGAACACACTCGAACAGAACAGACATCTCGGAGCCTGCAGGTTTCAAGGAACCTTGCAACCAAACCCACTGCTCAAACTCATCAAAATTCCCACAAATTGCCATTGTTGCTACAGTTGTTTCAGTCACTGTCATACTAGCAGGTGCTGGATTCCTAATCCTTTTTCGCTACCGTAGGCACAAGCAAAAGATTGGGAATACATCAGAGTCTTCTGATGGGCAACTTGGCACTGACCTGGTTAAGGAATTCAGCAGGACTGGTGCCTCTCCTCTTGCAAGTCTCGAATATTGTCATGGATGGGATCCATTTGGTGATGGTCTGAATGGCATTGGATTATCCCAGGAGCATCTAAATAACTTTAGATTCAATCTGGAGGAGATTGAGTCAGCAACCCAGTGCTTTTCTGAGGTGAACTTACTGGGAAAAAGAAACTTCTCATCTGTCTACAAAGGAACTCTCAGAGATGGTTCTCTTGTAGCAATAAGAAGCATTAATGTGACGAGCTGTAAATCTGAGGAAGCCGAGTTTGTAAAGGGATTGTACTTACTAACCTCATTAAGACACGAAAACATTGTCAGGCTACGAGGCTTTTGTTGCTCGAGGGGCAGGGGTGAATGTTTTCTCATCTATGACTTTGCTCCCAAGGGAAAGCTCTCAAAATATCTTGATCTTGAAGAAGGAAGCAGTAATGTACTTGATTGGTCCACAAGGGTTTCCATCATTGCTGGGATAGCAAAAGGTCAGTTCTGCTAGTATCGTCCATCCATCATACTCAATTGACTTCTGTTTTACTCTTCCTTTATAACTGATGTTGTCGTTTTTACAAAACCAGGCATCGGATATTTGCATAGCAGCGAAGCCGACAAGCCTGCCATAGTTCACCGGAACTTATCTGTTGAGAAGGTCTTAATAGACCAGCAGTTCAACCCATTGGTTGCAGACTGCGGCCTTCATAAGCTTCTTGCAGATGACATTGTCTTTTCAGCTCTTAAAACAAGTGCTGCAATGGGATACTTGGCACCAGAGTATGTTACCACTGGCCGTTTCACTGAGAAGAGTGATATATTTGCATTTGGAGTGATCGTGCTCCAAATTCTCTCTGGTTCGTTGGTACTCACAAACTCAATGCGATTGGCAGCCGAATCTTCGACATTTGAAGACTTCATTGACAGAAATCTCGAGGGAAAGTTCTCTGAGACAGAGGCGGCTAAGCTGGGGAAAATGGCACTGGTTTGCACACATGAAGATCCTGAAAATAGGCCTACCATGGAGACAGTAATTGAGGAACTAACAATTGCAGCAGCACCAGTGATGGCAACATTTCTATTTCCATGATTTTGGGAAATTGCTGTTGGTGCATCAAGAAGATGGACCTTATCCAAAGACAGAAAGTTGCTAACCGAGCTTGTACACACAGCCTTTTATACGTCGTGCCCGCAACGATGCTAAGGCTCAATATGAAAGATGGTGATTTCATGTGAACTGGCGTTGCTGCATAGGAGATTCTCGGCGAAGAAAGTCACCTTGTGAATTCTGATCCCATTTAATAATTTATCTCTAGCTTCACCAAAACCTGGCTCAATCTTTTGACTTTACACATTGTTTCCTGTGTCATCCGAGTTTCAACGTCATTATCAGGTTTATACATAAATCTATTTAATCAATGAACTCGCAAAAATTAAAAAGCAGCTCAGCATCCGATCTGAGTAATTTGAAAGACTAGTTGATATGATTCAGAATTCACTTTGTCAGATTAGTGTATCAAAGTCATTTTGTTGCATTTGGAAGATTTTTTGGGTTATGGAGCTTGGGTCATGCATGAAACTTTATATGAAAACTTTATTATATATAAGACATGTATGGAATGAGTCTTGGACGTGGGCTGTCTTGATTGATTTTGGTATTAATTTTCAAATGGTGCATTAGCAATGGTGAGATTTGCGCATGATTCATATTTTGGCCTTAATTTTCTCATCTGATATCCAATTTTTGTGATTCAAGTTGCTCTGAAAAGAATATTTAGAGATCTACAACTTTATACTTCACGTCAAAGTCAAATTCGGATTCCTTCTTGGTCAAAATACTGACTTAAATTATCCCTACTACTTTTATGTTTTATGTTTTTAAGATTATATTATGTTTAAGTGTAATTTTAATTAAATTAGAAACTCTGTGCACGAAAATTTGAAGGCTTTTATGTGTTATTGGGTTTATTTTACTAGAGTTTTATTATGTTTTGGTAGAATTAGGGTTAGACACCTATTTAAAGGGATATTATTAATTGTAATTCATAACTAATTAATAAATTTTTTTAACAAAATAAAGTAACTTGTGTCATCCTAAGGGAGTGGATTCTTCCTTACTTCTACGGAACAAAAACTTATCCACGTGTGGCAAACGTTGTGGCGTTGTATCGTTGTTCAGAATTCTCCAAAGAACTAAAGAAATGTTCTTAAGGGCAAGATTGATCTCGGAAGAATTTTGTTCTTACAAAATCAAGATTTGTGGTTCTTGATGCTTAGAACACGTGGAGAGGTCTTCTTGAAATTAAACACAAAAAAATTCTTATCACTGGTGTCATATAGACTGACAAGTGACCCCCACCTATTTGAGAGTTTTTTATTTTTTAAAACATAATCGTGGCAAAGCAATTGTCAAGATTCCAGGACCTCATTTGCCTTGCAGACGACTTCCTCGCTTTAAAGGTATATCCTCTTAATTAATTGACAATTAATTCACAGCTTTTTGGGAAATCACTATCAAATAGTAGTTCTTACTGTAAACATTAGTGCAAGTTGAAAGTAATTCTTCACTATTTCAAAAAAGAAAAAAGAAAGCAATTCTTCATTGTTGTATAAGCGTATTCTAAGTGCTTTCTGGCAAACCAGCAACAAATAGGCTGGATTGCAACAAGTATTGACCCCAGGATTTCCATAAATAGATCCACTAGGACTTTTTGGATCAACTGTTACATAGTGCAATTACTGATATATTGGCAACTATTGATTTCTCTGAGAATAATCCCCTTTTATTTTGCTCTTTGGGAAAAAATACATGTGAACATGTAAACAACTAAGGCAAAAATATGCATAATTGATATAGTTCCCTAACTGGCTTACCCTTTAGATATTAAACCATCTATGCAGCTGCACTATGCTGTTGATGCTCTTGAAGCCACTCAGCAGGCCACCAGTGTGGTCTGATGGCCTTAACCCTAACACCCTCCTGCCCTTGTATGGTCAATGAACTTGATGCTTTGAAGGCTTCCTCCAACCGCAGGACACCAAGGCCGCGACAGCCTAAAGCAGTTGTAACCTTTCCAGCCTTTTTTCCAGATTCAGTATCAATCACTTCTGAGCCGGGAGCTACTTTCTGTTCCACTTCTGTAAAGAGGGGGAAATTGCTTGCAACATAGAAAGATAAAGAATAGGATACCGATGAGTAATGATCAAATGGGCAGAAAATTACCGTTTCCTCTATTATCAAGAAACCTTAAAGGAAGCAAACGCTTGCGAATAACCCCACGGTGATGTGTGCGAGCTATCAACTCTTGACCGACATAACAACCTTTGTCAAAGCTTATTGCATTTAGACCATCAAGATTATATTCAAGTGGCATTGCCTCCCCTGATTAGGATAATACAAGTTTGGATTACAAGGTCAGACAAAACAAGTCAACTCTGCTGGAAAAAGGTGGAGAATTTCACGATAGAAGTAAAAGAGTGAAAAACAAGATTAATAACCATGTCATAAGTTACAAATTCAAAACCTAAGCACTTCAGAAAACTCAAGCCGGGTGTTCATCTTTTAATTTCCAAGAGAAATTGAATGAATTTGATCAGTCTTAAAACTGTTACAGCTGAAACGCTAGCCTTAAAAAGATTGAACCAAAAATAGATCAAATTAATAATATATAGCCCAAACATTAATATATATTATGCAAATACACATGACATTTGATAGAACATCATGAATGATCTAATCTCTAATTACATAAAATGAACAATTTCACTGGTTTCAAGTTTAGTTTTGGCTTTTAAATTTTAAGAATTGAAAATTGAACCAAGCTTATTCTGTTTTTCTAAATCAGAATAGCTCTCACCATTGTGGGGGGAAAACTGAAAAGGTTGATCTAGTCCTATTTAAAAGTTGAATTGATTTGCTAGCACACCTCCAAAATAAAGTATACTATATTACTATTAACGAGGAAATAAAGACATACCTTTCGGAATTTCGGTTGAGCCTTCAGCAACTCCCTGCTCCAATCTCCAAAAAAGGTAATTCTTTTCATCTGTTTCTTTGTCAGACTCAACAAGAGGTGCTGCAACAAAGGGGAATAAACTGCAACTCAATAACCAAGTAAGTACAATAGACAGCCATAGTGTGCTTTCAACCCTTGAATTATTAGGTGATGTAAATACTCAACACATTTATAGTAACTATGGTTTTGAAAACTTACGTGTTCTGCCAGATTCAAAGATTCCTCTGAATCCAAGACAATCCAATCTAGGATCCTTAAACCATTGCCATCCGACATCACTACCACGTGAAGCTGACATGCCAGCACGATCAACACCACTACCCCAGCCAACTGCGGCAGCCTCTGGTTCTTCGGAAGATGATGACTTCTCAGATAACTTTCCACCATAGCGTTGCCAGCAAGAGAAGTCTTCTGGAACATTCACAATCTCAACCTTAGATCTCAGCCGATATCTGCAAACGCAAGATAAAATGTTAAGACTCCGGACAATCATAGGAATGAGCCTACAGTCTACACAAGGCAGAAATGTGAATTATTTGTTGCGATGTCAGTCGCTCAATAATCATTCACTGCTAATGCATGTAACAGAACTATTATATGCCTCCCTCTAACCATTTGTACGAATGAGCACTTGCGCTGTTCAATTATTACATTTTTTTTTTTTACTAATACATCAAATCATATATTATGAAAAACAATCCGCAAAGCATAAGCATGATTTGCATGTTACAGAACTGCAACTATATTAAGTAGAATGAGCTAAAATATAAAATCAAATTATAAAACAATCAGCACAAAAACCTTGCCAAAATTTGAAAATAAAAAAAAGAACGAAAAGAAGCTTACTTCTTAAAAGTGTGCAGAAACTCATCCAAGAACGACCCATCAACATCAGCAAACACCTCGACCGACCCAAACCTTGAAATATTGACAGGTGTTTTCGATTCTGAGGTTGTGTTCGCGCGCTCTCTGTTTGATGAAATGCTTCAATTCTTCATAGGATTAGGTCTCTGTCTCGTGGTTTGGGTCTATACTCGTTGGCTCTTATTACGTCAAATGTACTGGAGACCCAAACCACGAGACAGATACTTTGGAGAGAGAAAAAAATTTCTCTCCAATTTTTTTTTTTTTTTTTGTAATTTTGAAATCTGATCCAATGGTCTAGCCCCCGATTTCCACTAATTTAACTTCTTGTGTGGTTTTAATCAATGAATTTGTACATTTTATGCTCAAATAATTTTGTGTGTCTTTTATTTAGAGAAAAAGAACCACAAATTTATTCAGAAAGTGTGTATTCAAGCACAAAAATTATCACGCCTATGTCCAAAAAATAAGGGTGACACCAAGCACACTCAAAAAAGATTTTAATTAATTAACTTTGATACTTTTAAGAGGAATGTCATCAAAATCGGATAAATTTATATAGAACATGTTGGCGACTTGGTCGCATAAATGGATTTTGATGACGTCAACGCGAAAGAAAACTTCGACGTACAAACACGTAGTAATACAAAAAGTGTCGAAGCATATGTGGTGAAGACTGAAGAGCGAGAATGTGAAGACTTGCGGTAAAACGAAGATATATTGCGAAGTCTTAGCTTAGGATTTAATTTGTAAATGTTAATTGTAATATTAAAGTGTCTAAGCTCATATGGTCATGCACAATCACTTAGATGCATTATGATCATGGCAAAATGCACTTAAATCTTCAAATCTGCATTTTTTGTTCTGAGGCCGGCATACCGGTCCCTTACCGGTCACCATACGGGTGACATGCTCTGTTATGCATGCTCACTGGAACCGGCATAGACCTTACAGGTTCTCATACCGGTGAACTCAACGGCTAGTTCCCTTACTGGAACCGGCAAGCCCTAAACCGGTCTATATAACGGTGACCATTCTGGTCTAGCTTTTCATTGTGCAATCTTACTGAAACCGGCACGGACCATACCGGTCCTCATACCAGTTACCATACCGATCTAACGTATACTTGCCCAACGATCATATAGCCGTTAGTATTTGTTGGAAACCCAGACCGGCATACCGGTCTCCAGACCGGACTAGCTGAGAGTTGGGATTTGCTTCTCATTTTATTATAAATAGGACCTCAACTCATTTGTGTTTGGTTAGAGACTTAGAAAACCTTCATACATATTCTACCAAGGCAAATACAAGAGTGTCTTAAACCTTCATATACTTAAACACTCATACAAGCTCACACACATCTTCATATCATTTAGTGAGCTTAGAACACTTGGGTTTGCAACTCACACAATCTTCTTATTATTTGTGAGTGCCCAGGTGTGTTTCAAATCTTCTACATCAAAACACTTGCGGTTTGTGAAATCCCATTAGTTTGGGTAGTTGTAAAGGTTTGTGAGTGAGCCTACGAACAAAACTCAAAAGTGTAAAAGGTTTGGAGTGCGCCTTTGCAAAAAACTCTTGGTTGCGGGTGAACCACGTAAACTCGATTTTAGTGGAAATCTTCAAGCGAGGCTTGGGGGAGTGGATATAGGCACGTTTGGCCGAACCACTATAAATCGCGGTGTCGTATTTCTCTATCCTTATTCTTTTACTTATTTGCAAGTTAATTTATATTTATGTATTGAGTAGAAAGCTTGCATATAGGTTATTAATCGAAATAGAGAAATATTAACCTAAGTGCCCATTTGGTAATAAGAGCTAAAAATCGGCAAAGATTTATTTAATTCCGCACTTATAGCGATAACCCAATTCACCCCACTCTTGGGAAATGGAGATTGTTTGTCGCTATTGCTTGTAGGTAATTTCAGTTGGTATCAAAGCGAGGTATTCTCTACAAGACTTAACCGTCTGAGAATAGATCATGGAATATAGCAACTCGTCAAATCTTGCCGAGGGATTTTCAACAACTAGACCTCCATTTTACACCGGAACGGACTACAATTATTGGAAAATGAGGATGTTGAATTATCCCATTATCGTTGATCCGCAATCCTATTTGGTGATTACACGAGGTGCAAAAGTACCAATGAAGAAGGATAGCAATGGGGTTGATATTCCAAAACCGAGCTTATAATGGGATAGTGAGGATGTAAAACTAGCCTCACAAAATGCTAAGGCACTCAACCAACTTTTATGTGCCATTGATCGGGATCAAATAAATAAACTTTCGGAGTGTGGAAATGCTTATGATTTGTGGAAGTCATTAGAAATGGTCAACGATGGCACAAGCCAAGTAAAAGAATCGAAGATCAACCGGTTCATGTGCGAATTGGACAATTTCAAGATGCAATCCGGGGAAGAAAATGATTACATGATTTCGAGGTTTACGGTCATCATCAATCATTTGGGAGCCTTGGGAAAAGTCATCGGGACATCGGATCAAATGAATAAAATTTTAAGATCACTCCCGAAGGAATATAGAAGCTACACCTCCTCCATTAGAGAAGAAAATGACATAAACACATTAAAGATGGATGATTTGGTCGGCAAATTGCTTGAGTATGAATTGGAGATCAAGATGGATAAAAATGTGGAAGATGAGAAAAAGACAAGAAAGTCATTGGCCTTAAAAGCGAGAAAAATAGACGACTCAAGCTCAAGTGAAGAAGAAAACAGTGATGATGAGTTGGCAATCCTCACCAATAAAGTAAAGAAGCTCATCAAATCCGCAAAGCTCAAAGGAAAATCAAAGGCGGATGAAAAGAAAGAAGAAAAATGGCCGCGAAAGAACAAGAAAATTATGTGTTATGAATGCAACAAACCGGGTCATATAGCCACCGATTGCCCATTGAGAATAATGAAAGGAAAATCAAAGAAAAATGCAATGAAAGCTACTTCAACTTGGAGCGATAGCGATTCAAGCTCATCCGAGGAGGAATCGGTCGAAGTCAAAGATAAATCAATAGCATTCATGGCTATCACGGATGAGGATTTCCATTTTGAAAGCGAAGAAGAAGAGGTACACAATTCTCAAGACTATAATGATCTACTTAAAGCTTTTAATGGTTTAAAAGAATTGTGTGATGTGCTTAAAAAGAAATTAAAAATGGTCAAAAATGAGCATGCCACACTTAAAATTGAACATGCAACTAGTATGGATAAAATTCATGTTTTAGATAAATGATATGATATGCTTAAAGGCTAAACATGAAAAAGAAATTGCATGCTTAAATGATGAAAATGCATGTTTAAAATTGAAAAAGCTAGAACTTGAAAATGTCATATCAAATATGCCATCTAGTTCTAAAACATGTGATTGCGAATCAATTTTAAATGAAAATGTCTTGTTAAACACAAATGTTATTGATTTGCAAAACATACTTAGAAAATTCACATTGGGACATAAAAAATTTAATATGCTTATTGGATCCCAAAAATGTGCATTTAAAATAGAAGGATTAGGATATAGGCCTTATATTAAGAAAAAAAATTTGAAGAATTATTTTGTTAAGGCATCTGATTCTTATGCTAAGAATGTTAAGAATGAAAATATCACATGCCATGCATGTAATGAAAATGGACATAAAATTTTTGAATGCATGAACAAGAATGTAATTAAAAATGCATGGATTCCTCAAGGAATCAAAATTAACCCCAATAGACCCAAGAAAGTTTGGGTACCAAAATACAATTGATAAATTTGTAGGGGGAGCTTTGGGAATGGATATTTAAAGAAAATTATAAAATTGATCCCAAGGCTCAAATAGATGAGGAATCGCAACGGTAAATGTAAAATCCGTATTCACGGAAACATTGGTATCGTTTCCTCTTTGTGTATATATGCATATTTTAAGTTGGTTAATTTTTTTTTTTAGCATGCAAAGTGATTAGGCAATGTATTTAACTTCCTATTGATATCAATTGTTCATTTGATATCATTAAATGCCTTAATCATAAAGTTAAACCCATTTCCATATCAATTGGTATCACATTGTATTTATTGAGTTAAATTACATGTATGTGATTACTTATTTGATTTGCATTGAAAATAATATTGCCATGTATTATATTATATGAAAATGAAATGCATGTATATTGACATAAGTTTCCATTGATATAATGAAAAATATGGATTTTGATTGTTTATTAATCGGTATCATATTTATAAGAAGACAATCATTAAAATGTATTGAATTGAATTCATTGATTTTAGTTGGTATCATGATATGTAATGACTTATTTTATTTGATATCACAATTGGGAAAAATCATGCTTAAAATGATATAATTGGAAACATTGATATAAAATGTTAATTGGTATCATTGGTACATATTTCTTTAAAAAATTACATTATACATGATTTCTTTTTAAATCTTATGGCAAAAAGGGGGGGAAATGCCAAATGTGCATATTTTTAAATTCTTTTGGTATCATTATTTAATGCACATATTGATTTGATATCTCATTTAAATTAAAATTTTACTTCTCCACTTTTAGATTATGTCAAAGGGTGAGAAATCATTAGAATGAGATTAAAACTTGTTTTACCCTCACTCTTGATTTAAGGGGGAGTAATAGTACTAATGTGTTTGTCAAGTTTTGATAGAGCTATTTTGAAGACAATCACTCATTGAGGGGAAGCTTACATTGAGGGGGAGCAAAATTGTCAAATTTGGACTCCAACAAGCTCACAAGTTTTAAGGGGTTGCCATCATCAAAAAGGGGGAGATTGTTAGCGACTTGATTGCATAAATGGATTTTGATGATGTCAACGCGAAAGAAGACTTCGACGTACAAACACGTAGCAATACAAAAAGTGTCGAAGCATATGTGGTGAAGACTGAAGAGCGAGAATGTGAAGACTTGTGGCAAAACGAAGATATATTGCGAAGTCTTAGCTTAGGATTTAATTTGTAAATGTGAATTGTAATATTCAAGTGCCTAAGCTCATAGGGTCATGCACAATCACTTAGATGCATTAGGATCATGGCAAAATGCACTTAAATCTTCAAATCTGCATTTTTGGTTCTGAGGCCGGCATATCGGTCCCTTACCGGTCACCATAGCGATGAGATGCTATGTTATGCATGCTCACTGGAACCGGCATAGACCTTACCGATTCATATACCGGTGAACCCAACGGCTAGTTCCCTTACTGGAACCGGCAAGCCCTAAACCGGTCTACATAACGGTGACCATTCTGGTCTAGCTCTTCATTGTGCAATCTTACTGGAACCGGTACGGACCATACCGGTCCTCATACCAGTTACCATACCGGTCTAACGTATACTTGCCCAACGGTCATATAGCCGTTAGTATCCGTTGGAAACCCAGACCGGCATACCGGTCTCCATACCGGTATCCAGACCGGTCTAGCTGAGAGTTGGGATTTGCTTTGCATTTTATTATAAATAGAACCTCAACTCATTTGTGATTGGTTAGAGACTTAGAAAACCTTCATACATATTCTACCAAGGCAAATATATGAGTGTCTTAAACCTTCATATACTTAAACACTCATACAAGCTCACACACATCTTCATATCATTTAGTGAGCTTAGAACACTTGGGTTTGCAACTCACACAATCTTCTTATTATTTGTGAGTGCCCAAGTGTGTTTCAAATCTTCTACATCAAAAAACTTGCGGTTTGTGAAATCCCATTAGTTTGGGTAGTTGTGAAGGTTTGTAAGTGAGCCTACGAACAAAACTCAAAAGTGTAAAAGGTTTGGAGTGCGCCTTTGCGGAAAACTCTTGGTTGCGGGTGAACCACGGAAACTCGATTTTAGTGGAAATCTTCAAGCGAGGCTTGGGGGAGTGGACATAGGCACGTTTGGCCGAACCACTATAAATCGCGGTGTCGTATATCTCTATCCTTATTCTTTTACTTATTTGCAAGTTAATTTATATTTATGTATTGAGTAGAAAGCTTGGATATAGGTTATTAATCGAAATATAGAAATATTAACCTAAGTGCCCATTTGGTAATAATAGCTAAAAATCGGCAAAAATTTATTTAATTCCGCACTTATAGCGATAACTCAATTCACCCCCTCTTGGGAAATAAAGATTGCTTGTCACTATTGCTTGTAGGTAATTTCAGAACCGTCCCTATAATATTGTCCAATTAATAAATGACACGTGTTCCATTTATTTTGAGAATGACCAATCAAAACGGAGAGAGAAAAATAACTGAAAAACGTATCATTCTTCAGCTGTTGGAAGCCTAATGTAAGTAATGGTATGTATCAGGCAAAATATTGCACACGCAATGGGTGTAGTGAGTCGTTTTCTCTCTAACCCTGGAAAGCAACATTGTGAGGCAGTCAAATGGATTTTCAAGTACCTCAATGGTACATCGAAGTTTCGTCTGTGCTACAGGGGAGTTGATCCGATCTTGGAATGATGTACAGATTCAGATATGGCAGGAGATCTAGATGGTAGAAAATCTACAACATGTTTTATATACATTTTTGCAGGGGAAGCTGTGTCATGACAGTCAAGATTGCAAAGATGTATTGCATTATCCACAACAGAAGCTGAGTACATCGCTATAGCTGAGGCAGGAAAAGAAATGTTGTGGTTAAAGCGTTTTCTCCAAGAGTTATGGATCAAGCAGACATGATACAAGATACATTGTGACAGTCAGAGTGCTATGGACTTGAGCAAAAACTCAATGTATCATTCTCGGACGAATCACATTGATATTCGCTATCATTGGATACGCGAGGTGATGGATCAACAACTGCTGAGACTAGTGAAGATCCATACAAATGAGAATCCAGCTGACATGTTAACGAAATTGGTTACTCGAGACAAGCTAGAGTTGTGCAGAGACATAACCAGGATAGTTGTCAGATGATGATTGTTTCAGATGCAGTTGGAGGGGGAGAATTGTAATGTACTCAACAAAGATCCAGCAAGCAGAAACAACCATGTAACTTTCGGTGCCAGCAAGCAGAAGTTTCCCATGTATGGACTCCAGCCTGCATGCAACTTGCATGCATGAGTTGGCCAACTGCTTTGAGTTGGCAAAAACGTGTGGCACTGTAGCACACGTTTTCCCCCTATAAAATGGAGCTTCAATCCTAGTTGTAAGCATCTCAACGTTGTGTAATAGAGAGAGTGTTAGAGAGTTGAGGTTTTTTTAAAGTTTAAACATTTTGTAATATATTCATGTAAGTAATAGAGTTTCAGTTTATCCTTCAAAACACTCTAGAGTGATCAGAGAATCACAACAATTCATACTCGACTTGAAAATTAAATGAATAATATATTTATAGTAGGATGAATGGAACTATTAATTTAATGAGAATGATTTTTTTTTTTGAAATCGTTGGAAATCTCACCGCCAAACCACCATTTTCGGGCTTAAGCGGAGCATGTAAACCCCCCGGTTGTCCCAGACTCTTACAAGAAACTCACTCTCTGGATTCGAACTCAAGACCTCAATGTGAGATCTTGAGTCCTACATCATCAAGTCACGCCCCTTAGGGAATCTTACAGATGGAATCAATTTGAAGTTTACAGAAAAAGTAATATTATAGCTACAAACTATTGTACAATTGGTGTAATATTACATGATAAGATAAAAATAAAACATATGTCATTGTAAAATATTATTTATAATAGATATTGAAATTCATGGACCCGATCTAACTTAAAAGTTAACTTGAGAATTGATGGTCACTTTGTGTTTATATTCTCAAATCAATATCACTTCTCAATATGTTTAATTTAAGGGCATGTTTATGATACCCAATGGTATCACATACCCTTGGTATCAAAGTTGCATGTTCAATGCAATTTTAAGCATTGAACATGCAACTTTGAGTATCAAACATGCAAATTTTATCAATAAACATGAAATTTTTTAAAACATGAAATCGGTTGCATGTTTATTGGTAGCAGTTGCATGTTCAATGCTTAAAGTTGCAATGCAACTTTGAACCCAAAGGTATTTGATACCCTTGAGTATCATAGCATTACCCTTAATTTAAAGACAATAATCTCTTATATAACACTTATTCCTAATGCATTATTTATTCTTAAACAATTTAAATCGGAAATCGGTAATAATTCACTTCAAGAGCAACTTGAGTGATTTGTAATTAATCAAGAATATTCATGAATTAATCAAGAAGATTAAAATTAATATTCCGCAAAACTATAAATAAAAATTTTAAAACTAATTTCTTAATGAGTTTTTACAAATCAAACAATTTACAAAAATTGATGAAAAATGATGATTATCGATCAAATTCAATCGATCCACTAATAATCTGTATGCTTAGGCTTACTCAAAAGTGATACAGTACCGTCCCGCATTAAAAATATTTGTTAAAAACATAAAAAGCCAGCTGGCAGTGACAATGGACGCCGTCACTTCCAGATGTCCACGTCATCACGAGACTTGGTCCGTATTTGACGTGCCTAAAAAAAACCGAACAATGAGCGTGTTTTGATAAAGATTGACGTCAAAGCGTAGGCGACGGACGACACTTTGGATTAACATTCGGTCTTCTTTTCGTACTTCACCTGTAACGTAAGATCATACGGATGCAATTGCTTGCCAGTTTGCCACCACCATCTCTTATTTGCTTTACCAAAAACATGCCCAATTTTTGTAACAATATTACATTTTAACCATATGTAATGTAAATGTAGCAATGTCTCAATCGACACAGTAAATGTATAGGTTTTGATTTATCTGTTCGATGCATCTTAAAAGAGGGAGATGATAACATGACCCCCCCCTTACTAAATTCAACATTCTTAAATGCTTTGAAGGAAATTGATTTATTAAGTATTAACCAGCTGATGATTTATGACTTTAGTTTCATGCCCAAACAACAAGTACTAGATAGATCTGATGGTTTCAGAAATGAGAAAAGAATCTAATCCCTCTTTGCTGTTTGTTTAAAATCGGGGCTGGCTTCAGTATTTTGAAATTAAACACGTTGAAAACGACATTAATATTTCTTTATTGTAACCGATCTTGAATCAAAATATAGGCTGGGTATTTAAATGGAATTTAATACAAATGTGAGCCAACCTTATAATTTTTTTTAAAAAAAGGGTTTGAAAACCTAAAAAATAAACAGGCAGCAGGTCTCAGAAAAACAATTTCTTTAATACAAATTACAAATCCATGGTAATCCAAAACCACCCCACGCTGTGCAATGTCAACGGTCCACCAAAGCACTTTCCAGGACCCTTATGTCTTGAATAAAAAGCCAACATGAACAGCTCCTTCAAAATGCAAATCCCTTTTTGTCTTGGCAACTAAGCAAAGCACAACTTCAATTCAAACACAAAGAACAAAGAAAATACTCATTTAGAAAAGAAAAAAAAAATGAAGCTCGTTTGGTCTCCTGAAACAGCATCGAAAGCCTACATCGATACCGTTAAATCTGTAAGCAACGTGAAAAAAATCAGTTTTCCAATTGATATGAATGATACCCAGTTGCTAATTGTTTATGATTCTTTCATATTTGCAGTGTGAACTTTATCATGAATCCGGGGTGGCGGAGCTGGTATCGGCCATGGCAGCGGGCTGGAACGCGAAATTGATAGTGGAAACATGGTCTCAAGGTGGAGCAATAGCAACAAGCATAGGCCTGGCTGTTGCAAGCCGTCACACAGGTGGGAGACACGTGTGTTTAGTCCCCGATGAACGGTCTAGATCAGAGTATGTACAAGCCCTGGGAGAAGCTGGTTTCTCACCGGAAGTGATTGTAGGTGAGGCTGAGGAATTCATGGATGGTTTAGTTGATATAGATTTCTTGGTGGTGGATAGCCGGCGAAAGGATTTTAGCAGAGTGTTGAGGCTGGCCAAATTGAGCAACAGGGGTACTGTTTTGGTGTGCAAGAATGCTTACACCAGAAATGATTCCAGTTTCATGTGGAAGAGTGTTCTTGATGAGAGGTCACGGCGGCTTGTTCGGTCTGTGTATCTTCCGGTCGGTAAAGGACTGGATATTGCACACGTGGCTATGAGCACCGGAGTTTCCGGTTCAGGCAAGAGTGAACGCCGATGGTTCAAGCATGTTGATCGACAATCTGGAGAAGAGCATGTCATTAGGAAGTAGTTTGTCATGTTACTCGTGATTATTTTTTACTACCGGTTTAATCATATGTTTGTTTTTGTATATAAATTTTCTGGGTAGTTACCTGATTGTTCAACCAATTCAACTTACTGGTGATAGGAATTCTATTTTTTCTCAAAATTATCTTCTCCCTTGTCTTTCTCAAGACATCTATAGAAATAACAAGCAAAGATTGCAACTTGTACAACAAAAAAAAAAAAAAAACATAATAATAATTGCAATGCAGTATAGGATTATGAAATTTGAATCCCTTTTAGGGCCCATCCAATATTCAGTTTGTGTGTTCTACACGGGAATGGCCATCTTACATCAAGAAGAAATTTCGAAATTTCATCAAGAAATATAGCCAAAAGCACATTTGATTTCTCTCCCGCAGTCTGCTCTCGAAAGGGTCTCAGAATTGCAAGGGCACAAGGAAACTAAAAATTTGACACGAAACTTTACAATAACGTTCATTAGTCCCAACTGTCTCGGCTTCTTCTAAATGCCTTCTTATCGGAAATAGCCTTTTTACCTTTCAGGCGTTTCTGCTCCCCAATTGCAGCCCTCAAAATTATCAAAAAAATTATAAGTTAATTCCAAGCACATCACAGTCCAAGGCCAGTAACTTTAAAAGTAAAAGTAAACGCGCATGCAAAATTTTGGAATATAACCTGCAAACTATATAAAACAATAATAGAAATGTAGACCAGCAGGCAGCAATGCTGAAAGAAAAATTCAGTAAGAAAACATATAGGTTGATTGAGCTCTTACAACTTGGCCATTTTCTTCTTCTTCTCTTCTGAAGGAGGTGGCGGAACATATGCAGCAGCATCAATGATTGCCTGTTTAGTCCATTCAGAAAGAGTGAAAACATTAATTAAAAAAAAGAGTTACATCATATCACACACTTTACATATCCAGAGATACATTCATATTAACCTTGTGACCAGCCAATCTGTCAATGGCCAGGCAACACTAAATCTAGCAATTGAAGGAAGTTTATACTTTTTATGTTACAGGTTAGTTTAAGGAAAAAGTAGACAGCCAGTTGTCATTGCATAAGTAAAAACTGAAGGCAGCCAGCTCACTAAAGCAGAAGGTACCTGTAGTTTCCCCAAGGCATCTTCAATGTTACCCCTGACAGAAAAATGTTAAAATAAAACTCCCTGCTCTGTAAACATATGAGCAAAAAGGACAACAAAAGAAGTGAAGCAGAAGTTACTTCTGAGTTCTAGTTTTTGTCGAAGAAATAACAATTTCACCATCCTTGTTTATCCGATTCTTCTCCTGTTCACATACAAAACACTTATTAAGAACTTGAGGAAAATCAAGCAGACCACCACCATGAGAAGATCTAGACAAGCAATTGCAAACATAACAGTGAAAATATATAAGATGCAGTCATCACACTTCGCAGATGCCTGCCGGCTCGTCAACAATATTTTTTTTTTTTTTTTTTTGGAATCGTTGAAAACCCCGCCGCCAAACCACCCATTCCGGACTTAAGCGGAGCAGGTAAAACCTCCGGCTGTCCCAGGCTCTTACAAGAAACGCACTTCCTGGATTCGAACTCAGGACCTGAAGGTCGGGTCCTGAGCCCTAAACCACCAAGTCACGCACCTTGGGGATGGCTTGTCAACATATGCACACGGAGAGAACCATATTTGGGGTGACAATGTTTGTTTAAATGATGCAGTGCAAAAGGTTTTGCTACCAACACTGCTGGGATAAAATGTTATCAAGTAAGACTAATCTAATTATTCAAGCAAAATATATTAAAATTTTGCATCTGTCCTAAGAATGCAATTTTCTGATTATAAAAAGCAAGGAGAATCATATCAGTCACTTTTATTTGACAAGGTTAAAGTTCAAAACACACTAGCTGCATATGTGCAGGAAATTCAACCTAGATCTCATAATAAAATTCCCAATTCAGATCTAAGATACCTAAGAATATTGGCCCTTCAAACTCTTAGTAGAATTGTATGTAGCAATTATTTAAACCAATCAAACTAGCAAGAATCATCAGAAGTAGTACTCAGAACATAAACCATGCAGTAAACATAATGTCAAATAAGATACTTATTCCACATAAACAACTTAAAATCAATTTGATGCAAATACCTATTTATAAAGAACATTTGTTCTATTTCAATTTTTCATAGCAATAAACATAATCCCACAAATACAATAAAGCATGAATATTTCTGCCAGCACACACATCATAGGTTTCTACACGGTAATCCAAATGACCCCATTGAATCCTACTAGACCCAAATTTGATAACCATGCTCGTATTTTATAAAATACATTTGCCATGAAACAAATCTTTCCGTGCATACCATATAAATGGACATAACATACCATTTGCAGAATCCTCTGCCTGACCCGGTCATTAAGCCAATATGCGTTGTTAACATTGAAACGCATGTCCACCTTAGTGTTCACTGCGAGATTAATTATAAAAGCAACCTTAGTAGAAATCGCAAAGCCAGTTTTGTGGGAATGCAGGAAAGTAATGAAAATGAAAAAGAGAACAGCGTACCTTTGTTCACGTTTTGACCCCCAGGCCCACCACTTCTTGCAAAACTAACAGTGACATGGTCTGTGACATATTAACATAGATCATATGCTAACAGAAACCAAATTGAAGAAGGTGTCTCAAATTGAAATTTATAATTAGCTTCAATAAATTCCAAAAAATACAACAGAATGATAAAATTATCCATCAGAAACATTATATTACCCTAAAATGAAAAGTCGATCTTCTCCAATTTTTTTAAAAGGGATTCAATTCTCTTGTATAAGCCCCAACGGTAAAATATCAGGAGGCAATAACAGTTTCTAAAGATTAAGATTGCCTGACCACAGTTTCTATACATCAAGAGAAACAATAAAGCTGTAAACAGAGTTATACAAAATCTTTCCTACTAAGTCCACTTTCATAGACATAATTAATTTACAGTTAAATCTTCGCTTTCAGAGACATTAGTTTGAAACTCATAGGATAGCTGCAAGCAATAGTATCCAACTCACAAGGGGACCAAGCAAATTAGTCCTCTGGAAGAAATGATATCCGTTAATAGAAGACAACCTTGTTTTAAACTAAATAAAAAAGACAACATTGAATCCAATTACCACATATCGCGCGAACAATTCTCATAAGAGCATTACTTAGATTTCGTTTAAGAGGAAAAAAATATATATATCAGCAAGGAAGCAGAAAGCATGAAGACTCTGAAGTACCTAGAGTGATTTTAGGGATGGACTCGTTCCCAGAGGAGCTCGCTCGCTCTTCGGCTTCCCGCAAAAGCTGCTGAACTTGGGAGAACCGAGCCGATACCTTATCGTCGGAGCCGGAATCTGAGGCAGCGCAGCGAATTCCACCGAAGTTAATTCCGCGGTGATGAGTGAAACGGAGGTTACCAGTCCCACATAATCTTGTTCGGGTTGATGATAAAGAAAATGAGAAGGATAGTGGTCGATGATGCAGCATTTCTTTGAGGATCATGTTTGCTGTTATTCTAATTGCCGCCATTCTTTACTTTTTAGTTAAAATTAAATGGAAAAAAAAAAACCCTAATTAAATCACAGCCAGAAGAAGAAATTGGTGGTTCCCGTATGCCCGTTCATTTGAGCCTATGCTTCGATTCGACCATCTAGAAAAACCATTATTTGATTTTGAACAAACGTGTCATCCTTGTATTTATGTAATCCGACTGAATTAATTCATCACCACCCTAGTGCAACCGGGCTGTAAGATTGGTTTTTTTTTTTTTATTTAAATTAAATCCAAAAAAACATAATAAAAATATATAATTCAAAAATTAAAAAATTAGATTTTTTTTAATATCTTACAAAAAATAGTGATATTTCATCTCTCAATTTATTTGAAGAGATAATAATGGAGATAAGTGGAATTGATTGAAAAATGAATGTTTAGATAATTAAGGAGTTCAAATATCATTACTCAAAAACATTAATAAAGGACACAGACATACATCCAAAAAGATTCTTTTTTTTTTTTTTCCTGTATTCACAAAACTGTACAAGCACAACTAATCTAATCATCTTAATTGTTAACCTTGAAGAGCTTGAACCAAGAACCATATTCCATGGGGCATCCTCAAGGAAAAATATACTTTCAGCATAATGACCACAAGGTTCAAATAATTCAACGGGTTGATACATGATACAACATAAAGAGTAAGATAGATTCAACAGCGCAGCGGCAGCTATGAATCGATTTAGACATCATGTAATTATTAAAAGTACTAATAAACTAAGGCTACTATAATCGATCAACAGAAGACAAAGAGTCAAGGACACGCATTTGAACACACAATCAATCCCTACACGCCTTCCATCTTAGTCTCCTGATCTGCCTGATCTTCGGCGAGGATAACCCATCCTTTCTTTGACATTGGATGATTTTTTCATCCACCCTGCTTGATGTTTGTGTGAAGATTCGGATATGTCCGATACCACTCTCCCTGAGTTTTGTGATTGCTCTGTTGAAGGAAGTGCCCAACCTCCACGACCTGCCTGCTCATTATGTCCACTGCTGCTGGATCCTGAAAATCCAAAGAATTATCAGCATCTACAATTGAGTTGCAACAAACCAATGCCGAACTAGGACACTCGCATCAATTTCACTTCATTACATCATCCCAAGTAGGCAAGTATATTTGAAAATTTGCAGATCAAATACTTTCATGATACCGACAAAAAAAAAAAAGGAACAATATGAGCGAACCTAAACAAACACAAAATCGGAACTCCGAGCCTCCCACATCAAAATATTCAATTGAGCTGTTCCAACTTCCAACTTCCATTTTCTAGTCCTCAATAACACAACACGAGTACATGTAAAATTTTGCTATCATAAATGTGCGTATCAACAAATTTTTTGTTTAAACTGACAAAAGTATGTGCCAAATTATTTCCTTGTGCACTTTGCCAGCTGCATAATTACCAATACCATGATGGGAAAACTGTATTTATATCAAGGAGTAAGAAATACAAGTGCAATAAATAACAGGATCACAAAACAAGACACATTAGGAGGTTCATTGCTAACCCATTTAACATGAGTCGTGAATGATTACTACAAGTCTAAAAAATAATACATAACTTGGTATCTCATTGAAGCCCAGCACTAGTCGAAAATCACAGGCACTACTTGCATATTTCACATGAAGAATCATATTCTAATTCCATGAATCGAGATAACGCAAAGGATCTCCCATACGGCCAACAGCAGAACAAAAAATAAAAATAGCATATTGTAGGTTATAAAAACATACCCATATCATTATGACCAATGAAATTACCTGTCCATCCAGGCAAGACCTTTCTGGCATTTCCATTCCAAGCTTCTTCAAAACCATCAAGTTCATCTGGAAGTTCATTCATTCCACAATTTTTTAAAACTCAAAATACAACAAGAGCAAAAAAAGGCATATCAGCCAAATGTTACCTATAAAGTCTACACCCACAAAATGCAGTGCATCAAATCAAAACCGTAGATATATAACTAAATACCTTCATCCAGATTGTGCAAGGTCTGGACTGTGTCCACCTTACCATCGGAATTAAGCTTCCTTGAAAGAGAATGACCCTACGACATATATTCCCAAAACGAAATCAATAATCAGAATCATACATCAGCATAAATTGAAAACAACATAACTCAAATTAGCAATAGAAACAACAATAGTCAGAAACCAGAAACAAGAGCATTGGGAAGCCTATCCAAAAAACTTATCCAACACGCACCTTGTTGTGAAGTCCCCTAGAAATCCTGTGTGTTGCTTGCGTTTTAGAAGTATCAGCTTCTTTGCTTTCTTCAATAGTCACCTGTTCAGCACATCACCAACATTAAAAAATATAGCCATAGTAATGAATGTAAATAATTCACCTCATCATCAACCATTGAGGTAACTTACACCATCACTTCCTGCCCTCCTTGTCTTGGAGGAGGTATAATAAGTTCCATCAGCGCCACCATACGCGACAGTAGAGCTTGAGAAGGTGAAACTACGAGTTTGGGGCTGTTGCTGTGCAACATTGAATCCGATATAGTCATTCATGTGTTGTGGATGCTTGTTCTTTCTCTCTGGGTTAAAGGGGAAAATATATTTTTCCTCAAGACTTAAACTAAACAATTTTTTTTTATAAAAAAAAAAAAAAGCCACCATAAAACCAGAACAAGAGATACACTGTACCTTCAACTTCATCATCTGGAACCTCAACAAAAGGCTCATTGCTAGATCTACCATGCTTCCTGGGATTTTCTTCTCTCTCTTTAGCAGCTTCTTTGTTTTCATCATCAGAGTTTAATTCTTCAATAATTGGCCCCCTTGACTTTTTAGGCTGTGGAGGTTGATGCTCAATAAAGGCATTATGATGCATATTGGCAAAAGGACTTGCACTAGGGGGACCAAAAAAGCTCGACTCAAACATACTACCACCAAAAGGACGTGTGAAGAAAGGATCATCAAATGGGTCCCTTCCCCCAAAGAAACTAGGCATTAAGTTCCTACCACCTCCTAAGCCACCAAAACTACCAAAACTAGTAAAAGGGTCACCAAAATCAAAGAAAGGATCCCTGCTTCCTCTTCCTCTCTGCATCTTGTCAAAGCTACAATCCTAAAGACCAACAGAACCCCACAAAACCAGAATTAGCGGATCAAGAAGATCATTGACAACCATGGACAAGATTTTAAAACTAATAAAAATCAGCAAAAGGCAAAGCAACAGTAACGCATAAGCATAAAAGATAAACTACATCATTCTTACTCTTCTGAAACAACCACTTAAATAGAGATTATTTACTACTAAATTATCAAGATGAGAAACATAAACAGCAAAACAGATCAATTCAAACAAGTCTACGTCCATCCCCATGATCTTTAAACAAAAAAAAAAAAAAATACCTGATATAAACCAACATTAACGGATAATATTACAATTAACAATCAATCTTCCCGTAAAGCTTCCTACGTTAGAAACCCTAATACTAAATAAACGAATAGATCCCTATCGAGAAAATAATAATTAAAAAAAAAATCTTTCTATTAACTTGTTAAATTAATCACAACGTATAAAATCAAGAGAAAAATATTGAAGCGTTGCAAAGAGAAAGATTAATACCTGGAACAGAAATTCTAATTTTTCCCCAAAAATGAAATTCTAAAGGGGGCTCTTTTTCCTTTTATTTAATTGATAAAGATGGTGAGTCGGTGGTCGGGCTAACTTAAGCATGTTAAAAAAAATTGTGGTTTTTGTGTAAATTCGATTTGTGAGAGAGGGAGTGGATCGAAGATTCTGGCACACAGCGGCGTATATTTATGGCGACAACTACACGTGTCGCCTTGTTACTTGTTAAGCTACTGCAAAGCTTGCAGTAGGACTGTATTTGTAAAAAATAATTTTACCCCAGAGAAATTGACATAGCGTAAAGCAACATATTACTTTTAGAGCCATCATATACAAACACACTTAAACACACTTATTCATAAGGTTTTCTCAACTCTTTTACTGAAGTTACAATGAGCTACAGTAAATCACTGTAGGTACAATGATAGAGATAAGTGTATGTGAGTGTATGTTAGTCTATCATTTTTGTTATTTTTATAAGATTGGGGGTATACAATTAACAGTCCAACTCTGATTTATGATTTTTCTTAATAAAGTTGAATACTAATCTGAAAAGCGATAACACAAGCTAATTTGGCATCTCCCATGTACTTTTCACGGAGCTTGGGTTACAAAATACAAAGCTTCCACCAGGATATTGCATGAACAAAGATGTATGCTCATTAATTTTTTTTTTTTTTTTTGAAACTTTGGAAATACAACCATCAAACCATCCGACTCGAATTTAAACGAAGTTGTCCTAAACTCTTACAAGAAATACACCTTATGAACTCGAATTCAATACTTGACAACCAAGTACTAAACTCTTTGTCATCAAGTCCTACCCTTAGGGCGTATGCTTATTGAATGTTGAATCAAATCACCCCATTAAATTTCTACATTGCTATCTGTAAATGGAAATGATAGAGATCAACTGAGTCGGGTCTTGTCCGATATTCCACACATTGAAATGATGGCATCATTCCATATCGTCTTTTGAATATGCAGATTGCAGGAAGCAACCAGTATTTTCTTGTTCTTTCTGAAAAACCTGGTACGGACAGAAGAGAAAGTAAATAAATCAGCTATCAGGATCCACTCTAATTTTTAAGCACAGATTCTTAGAGAATAATTTTCATATGACCTATAACTGGATCACTCAGGTATAAGCAGGTTATGCATACATGATGTTATGATCCATAAGCTTAAGTGCTTAACCAGAGGCATGTTTAAGATTCGGAACATTCTGAATTGGAACTTAAATGATGGTTTGTTTAGCCCTTTTTATAACTGAAATGGTAAAAATCGAGAATTTATACCATGATTGATTCTAGCACTAATATAAAGATGTTAAAGGCATTGTCATCCCATACCATGGGTAATTCAGCGGTTTGATGCAGCTATTGGTGTGACAATCTGCCAATTTGGTAGTTTCACTTGCACATATTTCCAGGTAAAAATATGTATCTGATATCTGATATCTGATCAGCTCAATCATGTTGATATAAAGTTGTTGCCGCAATTAATTATCTTAGAAGAAGAAAACCTACATATGAGGAAATCAAGTTATAAAAATGAGGCTATTTTTCCGCTTTACCAGCAATAATTATAGTTTAGATCTTAAAGTCATTTTCTACGGCATCAATCTAACAAAACAGATGGTCCATCCTCAGAAACAGTACACATACTTGCGCATGCACAATGGATAGAGAAGGAATAACATGTTCAGAAGTTTATCTTCCAACCAAGATAAACTTAGCTGCAAGCTTTCCTGGTGATCCAGGTATCTCATCATCAGTAAACAATGCAATTAAAAATAGGCAGTAATGATACAGTGACAAGATTCGTCTCATGAAACGTATAAAACTGCAGAGAAGTTCAGCAACCACTCAGCATTTTAGTAGTTGGTAAATAACACATTCAACCAATATAATACTAAGTTAACATGTGTAAGAAGTAGAACTGCCACCATAAGATCAATGTGGAAGAAATTATAACAGCTTTTTGGTGTTCACAAAAACCTTAGATGAGCACATGAACAGTCAATCAGTCAGTTGCCTTCATAATCAGTAGCCCTACAAGTTAATAGTCAGAATTCCCATAGAAAGTTTTACTATTGAGCTATGACACCGTCCAAAGACGTGTACCTTTTTAAGTCCAGAATACTTGCATAGGAGAGTGTGTTTTCTTTAATTGATTCCTGTAACATATGTCTTAGCCTCTTAAATTATGACAATGGAGATACCTTACAGGCAGATAAAATGCTCCAAGGAAAATGAGAGCAATCATACAACTTATCTCATTATATCATGTGTTCAATAAGTATGGGCAAATAAAGAAAGGAAAGTAAGGAGCCAATCCATAATTAAATCATTAATTTCCATCATGTAATAATACCATCACCACTCTAGTTATCTTCAACCAAATAAGGACATAAGCTGATACTTAAACTAATTTGTCTGATAGTTAACATACCAAGAAAGAAGTACTTGTAGTTGAATGCCCCAACACAATTCACAACCCATAGACAGTGATGATCCAATTTCAATATATACCTCCAACCTAGAAACAATTAACAAATTAAGCTTGCATCATTCAGTAAAATATGGCAGCAACAAAGGCACGAGAACAATAAATCAAGCTGAGAACTCACAAACAGAACAGTGATGGCAACAATGAGGCTTAAAATGATTACACTTCTGACAGAAACATATCCCTTGATTTTTTTTGTTCAATAAGCATATTGATTGGTTTGAACCTAAAACTACACCACCATTGTCTTTTACTGCCCACGGACCAGTATCACCTCCCTCCTCATCTAGCTTAGGAATCCAGTTCGGTGGAACACCACCTGGTCCGTTACCACGACAGAGAAGTAGCTCCATACTAAAATCACCAACTTCATACTAATTGAAATTAACTATGATTGCCCACAAGCAACAACGAAAATTACTCATAAACAAAAATCAATCTTTAACCTCCGAAACGAGGAAATATAAACTAGTACATTTCCATTTTTGAACTGAAAATCTATATGAATAAAACTGAAATTAATTCTTTCTTAGTTCAGCGAGACAAAATAACAACCCCATCTCCTCACAATTAATATCATTACAAATTTTAAGCCATCCACATTTCACATTTAATCACAATATTAAAGAGACTAAAACATGAAAAACGAACAGGCTATATTAAACATGAAAAAACTGACCAGCTGAACCAATTAACAGTTTTGGTCATCTCCATTTCTCAATAACAAAAAACAAAAAGAAACAATCATCAGAATCACGTCCTAGATATGTATTAAAAACTAAACATAACGTAATGCAAATATGTCATCAAACAGCAAAATAAAATTTCCCGTAAACAAAAATAACGTAAATGATTTGCTTACCAAAGAAGGAAACGAGAACAAAACAGAAAGAGCGGTGAATGAATGAAGACCGCCGAGAAAGAGAGCGGGACCAGACGTTAAACCAGCATTACACAATTCATTATTCATTAAAGTGTAAATTAATCAAGAACAAGCGCAATTAATCAAGCGTAATTATAGTGTAAAAATTAATCAAACAAGAACAAGCGAATCACAATTATAATGTTTATAGTTTAGAATTACACGCATAAAAATCAAACCAGAAATTATTAAAATTTATAAGTATCTTATTCACAAAGAACTCACAAATCTGCTCTTTTTCTCTTCTCTAGCAGCCAATCAAAATCTCATGTCAAAAATCTCATGGGTTAGGGTAATATTGTTTTAGGGTTTGATATTTATATTTTTTACATAAAAGTCTCACACAATTACACATATAAAGAAAACCTTCAAAATAAATAAGTTTTTCAATAGCGTAAGCCTTTTAATTACTTATTTAAAGTCTTGATTGAATATCACTATATTTGGACATTCTCTTTAAAAAAATCCTAATAATCTTAATGGAATGCCAAAAGACTTTTTAGATTATTTAAAAATCTTAATTGAATAACACAAGACTTATTTAACCCAAAATAATCTTTTAAAATCCCAACTGAATACATCCCTCTTATAGTATCTTTGAGTCTTAAATGTTTTTATTCGGTCATAATACGATAACTTATCCTTATTGATTATTTTTTCATTAATCTTCAAATATTTTTAATTAATCACAAATTATTTTTGAAGCGCTTGATTATTAATTTTCAATTAAACTATTTAAATTGAAAGTTTGGGGGTTGAAGTTTGTTTTTATTCTACGACATTATATGTCATAAGTCTTAATCCGCATTTGTTTATTCGTTGTATTCAATTCGCGATGATATACAAGATATAATATTGAGAATGCTCATTGAGCAATTTAATAAGAGATCTCGAATCGAATCGATGCTCCCATGGTGTGACATTTTTTAATTTCCTTATTTTCCTTGTAATTTTATAAATTGTTTCTTTGTAATTTAAAAAAAAAAAAAAAAAGATTTTGGCCCCTAACTTCGAATTTGAACCTCTCAATATTCAATCCTGAATCTACCCTTGGTACGAGACAAGGGAACGAATTCACCGCTATATGATTGATTGGTGATCACTAGTGATTTCAACTTCATACAAGTGAGTTGCAGCCAACAATTCGAATTGAGGACGAGATTTTGGAGTTAGCTCACTTCGCGGCACCTCGTTTACAATATATCCTTGTCAAGTCACCACATCCTACTTTTTCGAGTCCACAAATGGGCGCAATCCAACGATTTGAGCTCGGGATATTGTCTTTAAGGTCCCATATTCAAATCTTGAGTAGCATCTTTATAAGAGTCTGGGAGGACAACACCGGTTTACCCACACATCAATTGATTACGTGGGGTTTCCCGGTATTCCAAAAAATAAAAATAAAAAATCCTACCTTTTCGATCAGAAAAAAAATAAAATAATAAAATAAAATTTAGCACATTCTATTCCCGCGTTTTGTAATGGGCTAATCTTCAGGCTTTATGCCAGCAATCTATTGAATGTTTAAGCAGATCAAGCCCAACAGGAATTATAACGGAGGGAATGCAAACTGCAAAGCTTCTTTTTTTTTTTTTTTTTTCTTTTTTTTTCTTTTTTGTTTTTAAGGGAACACTGTTGAAAATAGTTTTTTTTTTTTTGGAACATTGAATCGAATATATAGAGATCTACAAGAGCCAGCCCTTATATCATTTCGTTAATGATACAATTATGCTCCGTTTGGATCGAGTATAAGGGAAGATAAATTTACTTATCTTATTATATTTTGGAGTATGGTAAGATAAATTGATGGTTTAATGATATGATTGTGTATTGTTGGAAGGTATTTGAAGGTAAATAAGATAAGGTTAATATAAAAAAAATAAAAATATAACATGAAAACACTTCAAATTAGAGTGTTAATGAATAATATGGTAAAATGAAATCTCCAACCCATCAAATAACCTTCACCATTCTTTATTTTACCATAACTTACAATATCTTCTCAAATCTCAATCCAAACAGAGGGTTAGAGATGACAATTTTGATTGGTCAGTCATGTTTATGTCGGATTAATAAATGTATAATAATTTGATGGAACAATAATAATTTGACTCGTTTATTAATAATGTTAAAGAATTTTATATACTAACTAAACACAATTAAAAAATATATTAAATGTCCATTTAGTAAATCGTTAACGCTAGCGTTTTGGAAATAAATTATTGTATTTGATCATTAAACATATTTTCCAAAATATGAATTAATTTTAAGAATCGAAAAAGGTAATAGATGAATTTTATAAATTTTATAAAATTAATATTATATTATGATTAAGTATCTCAAAATATAAAAATAATTTTACATATCAAAAATACGAGGGCTGCCCTAAATACAATCCAATTAAGCAGCGGCAATCACATAAAATGCAACTTGAACGTGACGTGGGGACTTACACATGTTGGGCTTTTGACAATTACACGTAAGACGGGACACTATTTTGACAAGTCAGTGCCTAGACTTTCTCAAACTTATATAAAATCGGAAAATTGATCTCCCCCACTGACAACTGACACATTCCCCTCCCCCTTCACTCCTTTGGAATTTACAAAAAAACCCTTATCAATATTTACAATTCCTTTTTTTTTTTTTTTAAATTTACACATTATAAAATTTAAATATTTATAATTAATAATTAATAAAATTTATTATTTTTTTTATTTATTTTTGTTAATAAATATTACATATTTTTTATCTATTCGTTTAATTTTTTTTTATTCATTTTATTTAATTAAAACTATTTATGTATAAAAAAAATATTTTAAACAATATAATTTCTTTTATTATTTTCGAAATTTAAAAAAAAAAAAAAAAAAAAAAAAACCAAAATGGGCCCAAGGGAATCATCCGCCTTGGGGCCTGGAGCCCTGGACGATGATCGTCCAGGGCGATTGTTCCCCTTTTGAGGGGAACAATCTCCTCCCCCCTCCCTTTTTTTTTTTTTTATTATTATATATTATTTTTTTTTTAATTTCGAAAAAAAAAGTTTAATAATTTTAAAAAATTAATATATATATATATATTAAATTTAAAGTTGTGTTGATTTTGATTTTGATTCTGATTCGATTTCGATTTTATATTTTCTTTATTAAAATTTTTTTATCTTATTTAATTTCGTAAATCAGTATCCATATCTACTTTTACTTTTTTTTTTAAAATATTTTATTAAAAGTTGTGTTGATTTTTATTCTGATTCTGATTTTAAATTTTATTTATTAAAAGTTTTTTGTCTTATTTAATTTCGTAAATAATAACCATATCTACTTTTTTTTTAAAATATTTTATTAAAAGTTGTATTGATTCTGATTCTGATTTTTATTTTATTTATTAAAAGTTGTTTGTCTTATTTAATTTCGTAAATCAGTATCCATATCTTCTTTTACTTTTTAAAAAAATCTATTTTATTAAAAGATGTGTTGATTCTTATTCTGATTCTGATTTTATATTTTATTTATTAAAAGTTGTTTGTCTTATTTAATTTCGTAAATCAGTATCCATATCTTCTTTTACTTTTTAAAAAATCTATTTTATTAAAAGATGTGTTGATTCTTATTCTGATTCTGATTTTATATTTTCTTTATTAAAAGTTGTTTGTCTTATTTAATTTCGTAAATCAGTATCCATATCTTCTTTTACTTTTTTTTTAAAGTTATTTGTTTTATTTGTGTTTATTTATTATATAAAGAGGTAGTTTGTAAGTTTGAATGTAATATCATTTGAGCCTCTCTCATCTCATTCTTTTTCTCCTTCAACATATCATTCTCTCTTCTTATAATATAGCTATCATCTTCGGGAAACATTATGGATAACTGTAACTTGGGCTCATTTTCAGATAGTTGGTCAGGCGAGAATGAAGTTCGAAGTGGGGAAAGCATCTACAGCAATAGTCGTGATTATACAACTGAATTTACTACAGACCAGGTTATTTTTATGTTTGTATTATGTACATTCGTTATTTATTTTTAAAGTGTAGAAATTACATATATTTGTTATTTATATATCTTCATTATTTTGTATATAGATCTTTGAAAGTAGAGAAGATATGATAAATTGGGCGAAAAGAGTTGGTCTAGAGAATAATATTGCGATAGTGATTAAAAATTCTGCTAATTTGAAAGGCGGCAAGCTGCCAAAGTGTCATCTTATGTGTGAAAGAGGAGGAAAGTACAAACCACCGCGGTATCTTGTTGAAGGTCAATCCATAGTAAAAAATAGTGGGACAAAAAAATGTGAATGCCCATTTGAGCTGCGAGGTATACCAAAACCTCCAGACGGTATTATGTGGGGATTAAAGGTTACATGTGGTTTCCATAACCATCAAGTTGCAGAATATCTTGATGGCCATGAATATCCGTCTAGGCTAAAACCGTTAGAGAAACAATTTGTGCTTGATATGGCCAACAGCACCGCACCTCGTGAAATTCTTAGTGTTTTAAAGGAAAGAGACCCGTCAAATAGTACGGACATCAGAAGCATTTACAATGCTATTTCCAGAAATAAAGAAGCAAAACGGGGTGGTCTAACTGCTATTCAATATGTTTTGGATCAATTGATTAAGAAAAATTATCTTCATGATTACCTTACAAATCCAGACACCAATGAAATTACAGATATTCTTTGGGTTCATCCAAAAAGCTTAGAGCTGTCTGTTAACTTTCCTTCTGTGTTAATCATTGATGCAACATACAAGACCAACGAGTATCGGATACCACTATTGGAGGTTGTTGGTATCACATCCACAATGCGAACTTACTCGCTTATGTTCGCATATCTTAGTAATGAGACGGCTGGGCAACTAACATGGGCATTATCAATCTTGAAGAAATGGATGGTTGAAAAAGGAGCATCATTGCCATCAGTTTTTGTTTCAGATCGGGATTTGGGGCTTATTAAAGCCATTGAAACATGTTTTCCCATGGCTCGTCACATTCTTTGTATTTGGCACATAAATCAGTGCGTAATGAAGAAATGTAGTCCTATGCTTGGTATACAATGGAAACACTTTTATTCATCATGGCACTCCCTTATTAATTCATCAACACAATGGTCTTACCAACAGAAATGGGAGGTGATGCGCGAAGAGTTTAGACAATTCAATGGTGCTATAAATTACCTTTGGGAGACATGGTTACACCCTTACAGAGACCGATTTGTTTCAGCATGGATTGATACATGTATGCACCTGGGAAGCAATTCAAGTCAGAGGTACAATATTTTTTTTTACTATTTAAATTATTGATCATTATTGTAATTTTCACTAATGAAAAATACAATATTTTTTAAATTACAGGGCAGAGTCTGCACATTCGAGACTGAAATTATATTTGGGAAATACCATGTCATCCCTACAATTATCTTTTGAAAAAATACACAAGATGTTGAGAAATCAGTTTGGGGAAATTCAAAAGTCATTCGAGAAATCTCTGAACATTCCACGACATACACATTTGCGTGTGGAGATTTTTAATGAAATAAGGTGTCGGATTTCATTAGAGGCGATGGAGTTTATTTATGATCAGCTGAAATGTGTTGATGAAACATGTCACCAACTAGCCGGCATGTGCAACTGCTCGTTCAAAATAATATATGGATTGCCATGTATGCACGATATTGCATATTGTCTTCATCTTTCCATCCCAATTTCGATAGAAAGTGTTGACGCACATTGGAGAAGGTTATCAATGCACGTACACCAGTTCAATTATAATGCAGCACGACCTGACAGGATATCAAACGTTGTTGAATTATTACATGAGATGGATCCATGTATGCGAGAGCATATGATAGACAAGTTTCTCGATATGGCAGATCCATCTCAAAGCACAGTTCGAGTCCCTTCGTACAACACTGAACATAGAGGTCGACCTACAGGCAGAGATGAGCAAAGCAAACGTCGCATACCTTCTTTTGGATATGCTTCCACTTCAGGATCTAGGGTCACTCAACCAACTGTACCGACTCTAGGAAGAGGAGGTCGTGGGAGGCGATCAACTCATGACCAGTCTCAACTTCCACCGATTTGTGATACTTATATTCAGAAATTACCTGTGGCATATCAACGTTATATTTCTCACACTATTGACGTTCAAGCTGATGGTCATTGTGGATTCAGAGCAATAGCTGCACTAATCGGGTATGGCGAAGAAGGTTGGGGTCAAGTACGATGCGACCTTATTGAAGAGATTCAACAAAATAAAGATTTATATGATCGACTTTATCCATCAAACGGATGGGCTGACAATCTATTACACTTACTGCATTTTTTCCAGTCGCCGGCACCAGAGGTACATTGGATGGACTCAATGAGTTTAGGAATTGTCATCGCTTCGAGGTACAATATTGTACTGCATACATTTGCTGAGAATGTTTGGAGTTGTTTTACTCACTTGCCATTAAGGTCCCCTGCAGTTCCAGAGCAAGAGCGTCAAGAAATAGCTATTGCTCATGTTGGCAGACACTTTGTGCAAGTTTTTTTACACCCTCATTACCCTGTACCACCCATCCCAATGTGGTGGTGGGAACATTCATCGTATGAAGCTAAAGAATGGGCCACTCGTTATATGATTCGTAATCAATTATGGTACGAAGTATTGGGTATATCACCAAGTGCGCCAGGAGGAGACTTTGGAGGCAACATAGATTAGAATTTATGTTTTTATATTTTTAAGTGTAACTTTTTATGTTGTTATTTGTACTATTTTCAAATAAATATTAAGAATATTTTTATAATAATTAAATTATAAAATATATTTAAAAAAAATTAAAAGAAAAAAAAAAGGGGCGAATTGCTGCAGCCAAAGCCCTTTTTTTTTAAATTAATCAAAATATATATATAATAAATATTACTATATATATATATATTATATATATATATATATATATTAAATTTAAAGTTGTGTTGATTTTGATTTTGATTCTGATTTCGATTTCGATTTTATATTTTCTTTATTAAAATTTTTTTATCTTATTTAATTTCGTAAATCAGTATCCATATCTACTTTTACTTTTTTTTTAAAATATTTTATTAAAAGTTGTGTTGATTTTTATTCTGATTCTGATTTTAAATTTTATTTATTAAAAGTTTTTTGTCTTATTTAATTTCGTAAATAAGTAACCATATCTACTTTTTTTTTAAAATATTTTATTAAAAGTTGTATTGATTCTGATTCTGATTTTATATTTTATTTATTAAAAGTTGTTTGTCTTTTTAATTTCGTAAATCAGTATCCATATCTTCTTTTACTTTTTAAAAAATCTATTTTATTAAAAGATGTGTTGATTCTTATTCTGATTCTGATTTTATATTTTATTTTAAAAGTTGTTTGTCTTATAATTTCGTAAATCAGTATCCATATCTTCTTTTACTTTTTAAAAAATCTATTTTATTAAAAGATGTGTTGATTCTTATTCTGATTCTGATTTTATATTTTCTTTATTAAAAGTTGTTTGTCTTATTTAATTTCGTAAATCAGTATCCATATCTTCTTTTACTTTTTTTTTAAGTTATTTGTTTTATTTGTGTTTATTTATTATATAAAGAGGTAGTTTGTAAGTTTGAATGTAATATCATTTGAGCCTCTCTCATCTCATTCTCTTTTTCTCCTTCAACATATCATTCTCTCTTCTTATAATATAGCTCATCATCTTCGGGAAACATTATGGATAACTGTAACTTGGGCTCATTTTCAGATAGTTGGTCAGGCGAGAATGAAGTTCGAAGTGGGGAAAGCATCTACAGCAATAGTCGTGATTATACAACTGAATTTACTACAGACCAGGTTATTTTTATGTTTGTATTATGTACATTCGTTATTTATTTTTAAAGTGTAGAAATTACATATATTTGTTATTTATATATCTTCATTATTTTGTATATAGATCTTTGAAAGTAGAGAAGATATGATAAATTGGGCGAAAAGAGTTGGTCTAGAGAATAATATTGCGATAGTGATTAAAAATTCTGCTAATTTGAAAGGCGGCAGCTGCCAAAGTGTCATCTTATGTGTGTGAAAGAGGAGGAAAGTACAAACCACCGCGGTATCTTGTTGAAGGTCAATCCATAGTAAAAAATAGTGGGACAAAAAAATGTGAATGCCCATTTGAGCTGCGAGGTATACCAAAACCTCCAGACGGTATTATGTGGGGATTAAAGGTTACATGTGGTTTCCATAACCATCAAGTTGCAGAATATCTTGATGGCCATGAATATCCGTCTAGGCTAAAACCGTTAGAGAAACAATTTGTGCTTGATATGGCCAACAGCACCGCACCTCGTGAAATTCTTAGTGTTTTAAAGGAAAGAGACCCGTCAAATAGTACGGACATCAGAAGCATTTACAATGCTATTTCCAGAAATAAAGAAGCAAAACGGGGTGGTCTAACTGCTATTCAATATGTTTTGGATCAATTGATTAAGAAAAATTATCTTCATGATTACCTTACAAATCCAGACACCAATGAAATTACAGATATTCTTTGGGTTCATCCAAAAAGCTTAGAGCTGTCTGTTAACTTTCCTTCTGTGTTAATCATTGATGCAACATACAAGACCAACGAGTATCGGATACCACTATTGGAGGTTGTTGGTATCACATCCACAATGCGAACTTACTCGCTTATGTTCGCATATCTTAGTAATGAGACGGCTGGGCAACTAACATGGGCATTATCAATCTTGAAGAAATGGATGGTTGAAAAAGGAGCATCATTGCCATCAGTTTTTGTTTCAGATCGGGATTTGGGGCTTATTAAAGCCATTGAAACATGTTTTCCCATGGCTCGTCACATTCTTTGTATTTGGCACATAAATCAGTGCGTAATGAAGAAATGTAGTCCTATGCTTGGTATACAATGGAAACACTTTTATTCATCATGGCACTCCCTTATTAATTCATCAACACAATGGTCTTACCAACAGAAATGGGAGGTGATGCGCGAAGAGTTTAGACAATTCAATGGTGCTATAAATTACCTTTGGGAGACATGGTTACACCCTTACAGAGACCGATTTGTTTCAGCATGGATTGATACATGTATGCACCTGGGAAGCAATTCAAGTCAGAGGTACAATATTTTTTTTTACTATTTAAATTATTGATCATTATTGTAATTTTCACTAATGAAAAATACAATATTTTTTAAATTACAGGGCAGAGTCTGCACATTCGAGACTGAAATTATATTTGGGAAATACCATGTCATCCCTACAATTATCTTTTGAAAAAATACACAAGATGTTGAGAAATCAGTTTGGGGAAATTCAAAAGTCATTCGAGAAATCTCTGAACATTCCACGACATACACATTTGCGTGTGGAGATTTTTAATGAAATAAGGTGTCGGATTTCATTAGAGGCGATGGAGTTTATTTATGATCAGCTGAAATGTGTTGATGAAACATGTCACCAACTAGCCGGCATGTGCAACTGCTCGTTCAAAATAATATATGGATTGCCATGTATGCACGATATTGCATATTATTCATCATCTTTCCATCCCAATTTCGATAGAAAGTGTTGACGCACATTGGAGAAGGTTATCAATGCACGTACACCAGTTCAATTATAATGCAGCACGACCTGACAGGATATCAAACGTTGTTGAATTATTACATGAGATGGATCCATGTATGCGAGAGCATATGATAGACAAGTTTCTCGATATGGCAGATCCATCTCAAAGCACAGTTCGAGTCCCTTCGTACAACACTGAACATAGAGGTCGACCTACAGGCAGAGATGAGCAAAGCAAACGTCGCATACCTTCTTTTGGATATGCTTCCACTTCAGGATCTAGGGTCACTCAACCAACTGTACCGACTCTAGGAAGAGGAGGTCGTGGGAGGCGATCAACTCATGACCAGTCTCAACTTCCACCGATTTGTGATACTTATATTCAGAAATTACCTGTGGCATATCAACGTTATATTTCTCACACTATTGACGTTCAAGCTGATGGTCATTGTGGATTCAGAGCAATAGCTGCACTAATCGGGTATGGCGAAGAAGGTTGGGGTCAAGTACGATGCGACCTTATTGAAGAGATTCAACAAAATAAAGATTTATATGATCGACTTTATCCATCAAACGGATGGGCTGACAATCTATTACACTTACTGCATTTTTTCCAGTCGCCGGCACCAGAGGTACATTGGATGGACTCAATGAGTTTAGGAATTGTCATCGCTTCGAGGTACAATATTGTACTGCATACATTTGCTGAGAATGTTTGGAGTTGTTTTACTCACTTGCCATTAAGGTCCCCTGCAGTTCCAGAGCAAGAGCGTCAAGAAATAGCTATTGCTCATGTTGGCAGACACTTTGTGCAAGTTTTTTTACACCCTCATTACCCTGTACCACCCATCCCAATGTGGTGGTGGGAACATTCATCGTATGAAGCTAAAGAATGGGCCACTCGTTATATGATTCGTAATCAATTATGGTACGAAGTATTGGGTATATCACCAAGTGCGCCAGGAGGAGACTTTGGAGGCAACATATTAGAATTTATGTTTTTATATTTTTAAGTGTAACTTTTTATGTTGTTATTTGTACTATTTTCAAATAAATATTAAGAATATTTTTATAATAATTAAATTATAAAATATATTTAAAAAAAATTAAAAGAAAAAAAAAAGAGGGGCGAATTGCTGCAGCCAAAGCCTTTTTTTTTTAAATTAATCAAAATATATATATATATATATAAATATTACTATATATATATATATTTTATATATATATATATAAATATATGTATATATCAATAAATAAAAAAATTAGATATATATGGTTTATTTGAAAATTGAAAATAGAATTTTGGTGAAAGGAAGATGGTAATTAGGGAATTTTAGGGGAGACACAAAAGGTAAATGTGTAAGAGGGAGGGGGGAAGATAAGCCCTCATAAAATCGTCTAATCATTCAATCATTAATTATTCGTGTAGTAATTATTTTCAAAATAATTAAAATACATATCATTTTATTAATCATTAATTAATTAAATAACCTTATAAAAACCCTCCCTATACAAATTTTTCTCTGACCTCATTTATTAACGTCACGTGTTTTCAGATTGCTGTTGGTTTCGTTGTTGCTTTAGATCCACCGCAACGCAGGCTCCACATTTATCTGGAATAAATACGGTCGTTGAAGGATTTAAATTTTCGAAATCAGAATTAAAGAGGGTCATTATTACATCAACTCCTGCTCATACCTACTCATAAATGACACCCAGTACTGTTCCGACAACTTTGAAAAGGATCGTGTGGTAATTGAGCCTAAATTATTGAGTGTATCTATCGATTAATTAATTTAACTACTATAAATTCACAAACATTTACTTGGCAGCTTAATCAATGCTTCTCTCCTTTTATAAATGTTATTCATTTAAACAAATTGAAGCCAGGGAAAATTTACTGTCTTAATCTGGATGGTCAAGATTGTGTTTTAATGTGATCCTGTCAGACTCAGCCCATTGTTTTGTGCGAAGCAAGAGTCTCTGACGCAGTCCTTAAATACTTATTGCTACAACATTCTTCGTCTATTGCATTTTTCCTTTTGTTCACACAGAGATTTCAAATTTGAATCTTCATGACTCCTTCCAGTTTTCAAATTAAATGTGATTGATTTCAAGTTCCGTGTGTCAGGGAGAGAGCAATTCACATCTGGAGATTTTTTTCATGTTTATAGTGGTGGTGGATCATTATTAAGACTTAATTATTATAGTGAAAATTATTATTCTCATATTTAAAGATTCATTTATGTATGATATGTAGAAAATTCTTCAATATATTTCATTAAGGGTAATTCTGTCATTTGGTTGGATTGAGTGTTTGTGAGGGGTACAACCCTTTGGAGGGTTGCACCCCATCCCAAAGGGTGCCCTATTGGCACCCTTCCATGCCTTATATAAGAAGGCTTTATATCCAAAACAGATATACAGAAAAAGATATCCGAATTTCTGGAAGAGACATTTGTTTTTTCTTTGTTTTAGAGAGAGTTTCACCACATTTCCTAGTTCGAATACTTGTCAAATAGTGCTATTTGGACAAGAAGGAACTAAGTTATCCTGGGAGGACATTGGCCAATTGCGAATCCGTATAGCACCTGTGACGGGGCCAATAAGTTCTTAAGGACAGAGAGATATCTCGACTTGGATTGAATGTATAAACTTGATTTCCAGGTTTTGTTTTAAAGGTTTTCTGTTTTTAGGGTTTCTTGCATCTAGATCTACTTTTGTTGTTTGATCTGTTTGTTTGCATGCTTATATTACTGTTTAATGACACATATTTAACAACAATCTTAAGAACTTATTGCTCTAGTGTTATTAGATAGTAATTCGCATGTTAGGGTTTGTTTATTTTCTGTAAAATACGAACTGTGCATGAAAAACCCGTAGGGTGTTCGAACGCCCGACGCACGCGAAGGCAAAAATTTGAATTTTCATAAGAACGTTCGAACGCGTCTTCAAACGCAACTCGAACGTAAGCCTTTTTCCTTAGAACGTTCGAACGCGTCCTAAACGCAACTCGAACGTGAACTCTCTGGAATCATTCCGTTCGAACGCGTTCTCGAACGCTATACGAACGTGAACTCTCTGGAATCATTCCGTTCGAACGCGTTATCAAACGCTACACGAACGTGATATCTCTGGAAACACTTCGTTCAAACGCGTTATCAAACGCAACACGAACGCACACACACTGGACAGTCACGTTCGAACGTAGATACGAACGTGACACTAACGTCTTTGTCCTGGTAGTATCATAAATTGCAAACTTTAATTAATATTAACTTGGTTAGTCATATACTGTAAACACATTAATCTTGGTAGTATAGATTTAAGTTATTATTAAGTTGATCAATTATCACAAGCATACACATAGTGATAAAGTTGAAATTGATTGGTTGTTGCATAATTAGTTGAGAATTTAAAGTGTAATAATACACAAGTAATTCCATCCAATCTTGATTGACATATATATCTACATTATCATATATCACCGTGAACAAGGTCATTCGTTGATCGTTGTGCAATTTGTCTTTCGTAGACTAATTGACCTATGCATGGCAATGGGCCGGGCTCGGGCCGGGCTTTGATAAGCCCGGCAAAAAAAAATTTGGCCCGGGCCCGGAAAAAGCCCGGCCGGGCTGTCACCGGGCCGGGCCGGGCCGGCCCGGTCGGGCTCGGGCTCGGGCCGGGCTTGGCCCGGGCCCGATTTCTATATATATAAAAAATTATAAAAATAAAAAATGTATTATAAAATATATATTTTTTATAAATAAAATTATTTATTTATTTATTTTAAGCTCGAATCCGATTTTTTTATTATAACAAATTATAAATATAAGAAAGTTATTATATAAATATATATATTTTATAATTAAAAATATTTATTTATTTATTTTAAGCCCGGGCCGGCCCGGGCCCGGGCTTTTTGGGTTGAGCCCGGCCCGGGCCCGAGTCGGGCCCCCATTTTGAAGCCCGGCCCGGGTTTTTTTCACCTCGGGCCGGGCCAAAGCCCGCCGGGCCGGGCCGGGCCTCGGGCTTTTTTGCCACCCTTAATTGACCCTGTTGATTTTCTAGTTACATATGGCTAGCGGAAATATCACGGTACCAGTCTCTCACGGAGAAAAACCGGAGAAATTTGGTGGGGCAAATTTCAAACAATGGCAGAGCAAGATGCTGTTCTACCTGACAACTCTCCAGTTGGCAAAATTCATCAAAGATCCTCCGGGTCCTGTGGAGGGTGAATCCGAATTGGCCAAGGAAGAGCGAGAACAGACTTGGATGTCTGGAGACTTCTTATGCAAGAACTACCTTTTGGGTAGTCTTGACAATACCATGTACAATGTGTACCAAGGCATGACTTCTGCGAAGATAATCTGGGAATCTCTCGAGAAGAAGTATAAAACTGAAGATGCTGGACAAAAGAAATTTGTCATGGGTAGGTTTCTGGACTACAAGATGGTAGATTCAAGGACGGTGATGTCTCAGTTGGGTGAAATGCAATTGATCATTCATGAAATACTGGATGAGGGAATGAAACTTTGTGAGACGTTTCAAATTGCCGCCATAATTGAAAAGTTGCCTCCATCATGGAAGGACTTCAGGAGCTATCTGAAACACAAAAGAAGCAGATGAGCCTTGAAGACCTCAGTGTTCGATTAAGAATCGAGGAGGACAACAGGATGTCCGAGAAGGCCAGCTACAAGACTCTGGAGTCTAAGGCCAATATCATTGAAGGTGTAAAGGGTAGCAAAAAGAGAAAGAACAGTGAACTTGACTCTGGGAACAAGAAGTTCAAGGGAAAATGCTACAATTGTGGAAAGAGCGGTCATATGTCAAAGGACTGCAGGAACAAGAAGTCTAAGGACAAGGGCAAGAAAAAGAAAAATGAGGCACATGTCACTGAAGGTGAGCAGCTGACTGATGATATCTCAGAGATGGAACTATCAGCAGTGGTAACCGAAGCCAACATAGTTGGGAATCCGAGAGAATGATGGGTAGACACTGGGGCTACTCGTCACATCTGTGCAGACAGTAAAATATTTTCCATGTACCAGAAGGTCGATGGCGGTGATCATCTGACAATGGGAAACTCGTCTACCTCTCAGGTAGTTGGACAAGGCACAGTGGTTCTGAAGATGACATCCGGAAAGGAGCTAACATTGAAGAATGTACTGCACGTTCCAGATATTCGGAAGAACTTGGTCTCGGGCTCTCTTCTTAGTAAGGCTGGTTTTAAGCTTGTATTTGTTTCTGATAAGTTTGTAATGACTAAGAATGATATGTATGTGGGAAAAAGGATACCTAACTGAGGGCCATTTCAAACTAAATGTAATGACTGTTAATCGTGCTATTAATAAAGCTAGTTCGTCTGCTTATATTATTGTGTCACAAAATGTATGGCATGGGAGGTTAGGACATGTTAATTATGATATCATGCGTAAATTAATTAACATGGACCTTATACCTAAAATTGCAATTGATAGCCAACATAAGTGTGAAGCATGTGTTGAAGCAAAAATGCATAGAACATCATTTCATTCTATAGAATGCAGTTCTGAACCGCTAGAACTTGTACATACCGATGTATGTGACATGAATATTGTGCAAACAAGAGGCGGTAAAAAGTATTTTGTCACTTTTATCGATGATAGCACAAGATTCTGCTATGTGTACCTGCTGAGAAGCAAAACAGAAGCTATTGAGAGCTTTGTGCACTATAAGAGCGAAATTGAAAATCAACTTGGCAAGAAAATCAAAAGAATCAGGAGTGATAGAGGTGGTGAATATGTTTCATCATTCGGTGAATATTGTTATGTGCACAGAATTATTCACGAAACCACTGCTCCATATTCTCCTCAACAGAACGGAATTGCGGAGCGCAAAAACCGAACGTTGAAGGAAATGATGAATGCCATGTTGACAAGTTCGGGTCTACCCCAGAACTTGTGGGGGGAAGCCTTGCTTTCCGCGAACTACGTTTTGAACAAGCTTCCTCACATAAGACTTGACAAGACACCATATGAATTGTGGAAAGGTTTCGTACCTTCCTACAAATACCTCAAAGTGTGGAGGTGTCTTGCCAAAGTAATGGTTCCTAAACCTAAGAAGGTTAGAATATGACCCAAAACTGTTGACTGTGTATTCATTGGATATGCTCACAACAGTAGTGCGTATCGATTCTTGGTACACACAGTCGGAGATTCCTGACATCAATCCAAATATGATAATTGAGTCTAGGAATGCGATATTTTTTAAGAGACGTTTCCTTGTAAGGAAAGACAATAACGGGGTCTCTCAAAAGGACAACTGACACTGTCAAGGATAGTGATCAGGTTGACCTGAAATCAGATCAACGTGTAAATGCTGAGACAATCGAGCCTAGACGTAGCAAAAGAGCTAGAACGTCTAAGTCGTTTGGTCCCGATTTTCTGACATACTTGTTAGAAAATGAGCCTCAAAGCTATAAGAAGCTATGGCTTCTCCGGAGGCACCTCTTGGAAAGAGGCTATTAACAGTGAGATTGATTCAATCCTACAGAACCATACTTGGGAGTTTGGTTGATCTTCCGTCAGGTTGTAAGCCGTTGGGCTACAAATGGATATTCAAAAGGAAGATGAAAACGGATGGATCAATAGATAAGTATAAGGCAAGACTTGTCATAAAAGGTTATAGACAAAAGGAATGCCTTGATTACTTGACAGCTATTCACCAGTGACTCGCATCACATCGATAAGAATGCTCATAGCCATAGCAGCTATATTTGGTCTTGAAATACATCAAATGGATGTAAAGACGACATTCTTGAATGGTGATTTGGATGAAGAGATTTACATGGAACAACCAGAAGGGTTTAGTGTTCCTGGACGAGAACAGAAGGTGTGCAAACTTGTAAAATCCTTGTACGGATTAAAACAAGCACCGAAACAATGGCATGAGAAATTTGACAAAGAAATGTTGTCAAATGGGTTCAAAACCAATGAGTGTGATAAGTGTGTGTACACCAAATCAACTCAAAAAGGATATGCCATTGTGTGTCTCTATGTAGACGATATGCTGATAATTGGTAGTAATCATGAAATGATTCAATTTACCAAAAACGTGTTATCCAGCAGATTTGATATGAAAGATATGAGGATAGCTGATGTGATCCTAGGAATAAAGATTTCTAGAACATCAGACGGATATATATTATCACAAACTCATTATATTGAGAAGATACTCGATAAATATATCAAAGGGGATCTAAATGTGGCTAGAACCCCTGTAGACCTAACTCTTCATTTATCAAAGAATACTGGTTCAAGCATATCGCAACTAAGTATTCGAGAATCATCGGAAGTCTGATGTATCTCACGAATTGCACACGACCTGATATCGCTCAAGCTGTGAATCGGCTTAGCAGATATACGAGCAATCCATGACACAACCACTGGAAAGCCATAGTAAGTGTTTTGAGGTATCTGAGAGAAACTTCAAATATGGGCTACATTACGAGAGATATCCTGCTGTACTAGAGGGTTACAGCGATGCTAACTGGATATCTGATACGGTGGATTCCAAATCCACGAGTGGATTTGTTTTCACACTTGGTAATGCCGGTTGTCATGTGTCATGGAATCCTCGAGGCAAACGTGTATTGCCCGGTCTACTATGGAATCAGAATTCATAGCGTTAGACAACTGCAGAAGAAGCAGAATGGCTTAGAAACTTCCTGGAGGATATTCCTAGTTGGCCTAAACCGGTGTCAGCAATAAGCATACATTGTGACAGCCAATCGGCTATTGGGAGAGCCCAAAATACAATGTATAATGGTAAGTTTCGACACATACGTCGGAGACATAATACCATACGTCAACTGCTATCAAGTGGCATAATAACGATCGATTATGTCAGGTCGAAGGAAAACCTAGCGGATCCACTAACTAAAGGTTTACCTCGAGAGCAAGTTGAGAAGTCATCGAGGGGAATGGGCTTTAAGCCTATAATCTAAGAATTGTCACTGTGGAAACCCAACCTAGTTGACTGGAGATCCCAAGATCTAGGTTCAAAATGGACAACAGAAACTTTGTGCAATTCAAAACAAGCACTGAAGAGTTTCGTACTCTTTCCCATTCCGATAATGACGCTGAGTGTTGTCTGTCATTGGTTAGGATAAGCTAAGGCTTTTAATGATCACTATATTAGGAGATGAGTCCTAATGGGGGTAAAGACAGATTACCTCTTCATAGCAGATCACCTATTTCAAGTAAGAAGTGAGGCCGCTTCCATGGGAACCTTTAAAGGCGGGTTACCCTAAGGTGCTTGATGAATCCAGGACCGTTGTTCAGGGCCAAAATGAACACAACTGTAGAACGGGAAAATGGTCGAATTAAAGCTGTGTGTTGGCAATTGTCTTGGTTTACACCAACGGCAGAACAGTTCAAGACTATGGGTCACTGGTTTGCCAAGTAAATCCGATTGTCACTCACTAGGAAAGGTTCAAGGCGAAAGCTACCTATTTCGATGCAGCTTTAGTTCATGATAACTCTCTCAAGTGTCTCCATGAATATTTGAAGAATTGTGGGGGATTGTAGGAAATTCTTCAATATATTTCATTAAGGGTAATTCTGTCATTTGGTTGGATTGAGTGTTTGTGAGGGGTACAACCATTTGGAGGGTTGCACCCCATCCCAAAGGGTGCCCTATTGGCACCCTTCCATGCCTTATATAAGAAGGCTTTATATCCAAAACAGATATACATAAAAAGATATCTGAATTTCTGGAAGAGACATTTTGTTTTCTTTGTTTTAGAGAGAGTTTCACCACATTTCCTAGTTCGAATACTTGTCAAAGAGTGCTCTTTGGACAAGAAGGAACCAAGTTATCCTGGGAGGACATTGGCCAATTGCGAATCCGTATAGCACCTGTGACGGGGCCAATAAGTTCTTAAGGACAGAGATATCTCGACTTGGATTGAATCTATAAACTTGATTTCCAGGTTTTGTTTTAAAGGTTTTCCGTTTTTAGGGTTTCTTGCATCTAGATCTACTTTTGTTGTTTGATCTGTTTGTTTGCATGTTTATATTACTGTTTAATGACACATATTTAACAACATGATAAGTCTGGAAATTTTACATCTCAAATTTTAGTGAGTGTATTAAATACACTTTTTAAGTATAAATTATTATATTCATTGAATTTTTTAAAATATAAATTAATACATTGATTGAAATTTTAGGTATAAAATTAAACTTAAAAATATAAATTAGTACATTGATAATGAATACACTAAAAAGTATGAGATCGATTATTTTCAAGAACTATAAATTATCGATGGGCTACTCATAAATCTAATTGAGCTTGGTTGAGATGTTTGGCCCAATAAAGTTGCTCTTATGTCCTCTAATAATTATGATTCTCTTTAATAATGAGATTGAGTATTGTATAAGTTAGCACTCCAACACCCAAATCAATGTTTTTTTTAGGTAAAGTGATTGAAAGGCTTTGTAAAATCAACATTTGACAAGTCTCTTTTATGTTTTCGATGATTAGGGATTCATCACTTAATTTGTTATTTTTTATTGTATTTATACTCTTCTCACTTCAAGTGAATTAATAGTTAATTATTCGTTGACATATCGGTGTCTCGTTGTATCAATATTAGATGCATGTTAGACATATGTCGTTACCTACATGTTAATTATGTCATTAATCTCACTTATTATTCGTTGTGCTTACTTGTTAAGTTAAGTAGAATAATTATGTCATGAATTCCACTAACTCAAGTACTTTCGGATCTCATAATTCATTTAGTAGCCCTGTGAGTAATTTCTGATACTCTTTAATGGAGTTCATTTACTTCATAAGGTTGTTACTTCGGAGTTCGAACCATTATAGCGAGTTTTCTCTGGATTGAGTTCCCTTTAGAATGATATCATTCTGGAAGATTATCAATCAAGTGCTTCCCAAATTCTGTGTACTATCTCCGATATTGGAGCATTTTGGAGTCTTATTATTTTGCACGTGAATAGCTCGTGTCACGTGATATAAACATGACACGTATTTGAACATCATTGGACGTCTTTATGTGAGCACGATTCGACTAAAAAAATTTGTTGGAATACTTTACTTAAATTGAGATACGTGATAACGTGGCATATTAGAGTAGGGTAATAATTAGACACCTACATATGAAATTTTGGGTATAAATTCAAATCTGTTTAAAGTATTTCTTATTCTAATTACTACAATTATTATTGACTTTTGATGTGGGTTTGATTTTTCAATTTTCAATATTCCTTGAAGAAAAATAATTATAGGATTAAAATTCGTAGCTAACTCGAACATCTTAAGTTGATATCCCCAAGTGACGTGGCTTGGTGGTGTAGGTTTTAGGATATGATCTTCAGGTCATAGGTTCGAATTCAGAGAATATGTTTATTGTAAGAGTCTGAGACAGTCGAGAATTTTACATACTCCGTATAAACCCGAAATGAGTAGTTTCACGGTGAGATTTCCAACTATTTAAAAGATAAAAAAAAAAAAAGGTATTGGGTTGGCATCTATACCAAATGCTAAGAGGCTGAGACAAATAACTAATAAAAACGGCTTATTATTATTGATGGTACGTTGGCAAATCATACAAAGAAGTCGTAATCAGCAATATGCTACTATATCCGGCTCTATATGGATTATAATAATCGTGGCAATGCGGCACACTACTATAATTTCCCCCCACATCAATGAACGTACCAATAGTTACAAACTCCTATTAAAATAAGGAATCACTTTTTTTTTTTTGATTGATAATGTGATAGAATTAATAAAAAAGAAAATGACATAAATCATGTTGTATATTATTATTATTATAACTGTGTAGAAATTTTATTTACTTATATTGGTAGCATTAGCAAGTTAGAGGTTTTTTTTTTTTTTTTTTGAAGAAAGTTAAATTTTCATTAAATCAAAGAGGAGAGAATACACCTAATGTTTGGAGGAAAGTCGTCTTTCCAAATAACAGGGTAACAAATATTAGTTGCTACTTTCGCTAAAGCATGAGCAATAACGTTACAGAAACGAGAAGCATAGCAGACAAAATGGTCGTCTAACCTAGCTAGCTTAGTAATAATGTCATTAATAATCCACAAAGTTTCTGTCAACGTGCACTTCCTGTTATGAATCAAGTCCACAACTTGAGTGCTATCAGATTCCACCATCAAGCGACGAACATTCAGCTCCTCAGCGACTTGGAGGCCAAATTTGATAGCTTCGGCCTCCCCCACTTGGACATCTCCACTGAACTCGATGTTCTTAACCGCTGCGCACAAAACCTTTCCAACAGAATCCCTAATCACCACACCCAACCCGGCCTTACAAGTACAAAAATCCACTGCCACATACGTATTCATTTTAAACCAACCCGTCGGAGGAGGTTTCCATTGTCGATTACTACTACTGGGCGGCCTACTAGTGATTTTTAACTCTGTAATTGATATCATATTGCAAGAATCCACCATAGACTCCGCTTTAGCAAAGGACCTAATCGGGTCTTCACCACTACCCTCAAATAAATGTAAATTCCGAGCTTGCCAAACCACCCAGCATAAAGCTCTAAATAACTCGACTTCTACCTCACTCCCAAGCTTCCTTACTTCAGAAATCATAGCCAATAAATCTGCCCTTCCAGCCGTTTTAACAACTGAAAGAAAATGAGAGAGTTTCCAGATTCTACGAGCAAACTTACAGTGAAACAATGCATGCGAGGTAGATTCACAGCAGTCCCCACATCGAAAGCATGACGGATCCATCCGTATCTTCTTCTTCCACAAATTTTATGCTGAAGGCAACAGATTTTCGGTCATCCTCCATAGCAGAATTTTGATCTTTGGTGGAAGAGAGCTACTCCAAATAAGCTTCCAACACTCTGCCCATCCACTTGAACTTCCAGGCTCCTTGTTCTTCTTTTCATTCCACGCCAATTGATACCCACTTCTCACCGAATACAAACCCCTTTTTTCAAAGTGCCACAGTTGATGATCTTCACTCGGCTCGCTTGGAAGAGGAATTTTCAATATTTCCTCAGCATCACTTTGGTGAAAACTTCTTGAAATCAATTCTCCATTCCAAGTATTACCAGTTAGCAAATCCGCAACCAAAGACCCTTCCCTAATACTAGAAGGCAAGACAGGTTTGAAACTCCCAGTCTTAGGGATCCATTTGTCTTCCAGAATCTTAACTTTCTGCCCGTTACCTATTCTCCAACGCAGACCTTTATCCAGCAGCTCCTTGCCCCAAAGAATACTACGCCATATGAATGAAGGATTTGACCCCAATTTTGCTCTCTGGAAATCTGAAGTTGCAAAGTATCTTGCTTTCAACACACGGGCTACTAAAGATCTGGGTTCCTGAGTTACTCTCCATCCTTGTTTCGCAACCAAAGCTTGGTTAAAAGAAGACAGCTCTCGAAATCCCAAGCCTCCCCGAGATTTGGCCCCACATAATTTATCCATTTAACCCAATGTATCTTCTGCTTATGATTGTTTGACCCCCACCAAAATCTTGAAATTTCCTTCTGTATATCATCACAAACCCCTTGCGGTATCCTAAATACGCTCATAGCATATGCCGGAATAGCTTAAGCTACTGCTTTAATAAGGACCTCCTTCCCACCACACGAGAATAATTTAGATTGCCACCCCGAAATTTTTCTTGTAACCCTCAATCTAATCTCATTAAAGAAACTCGATCTTTTCTTTCCAATCATCGCAGGAAGCCCTAAATATTTCTCGTGTCTTGAAACCACCCTTAGCCCAAATATATCCTTAATCGCCTCCACATGCCCAGGCTTGGTTTTGCTACTAAAGAACATAGAACTTTTATCATAATTAAACACATGTCCTGAAGCTGCTGAATACCTGTCAAATACTTCCTTCAACGCTCGGCAATCAGCAGCTTTAGCCCTGGAGAAGATCAAGCTATCGTCGGCAAATAACAAATGAGAAATGGAAAGCTCTCTATTAAATCTCAGCCCTCTAAATAAATCTTGTCTCTCCGCATTTAATATAGTTTGCGAAAACACCTCTGCACAAAGGATAAAGAGATATGGGGATAAAGGGCATCCTTGTCTGATACCCCTATGAGGAGTAATATGACCCCTGATTGTTCCGTTGAGAATCACCGAAAAGGAAGCTGTAGAAATACATCCCATTATCAATTGCACCCACTCACTTGAGAAACCCATCTTCGTCATCACCTGTTCCAGAAAATCTCATTCAATCCTGTCATAAGCCTTACTCACATCAAGTTTAAGAGCAACCAAGCCATTATACCCCTTAGCTTTCCGAATTTTGTGAAGACATTCATAGCCTATAATAATGTTATCTGTAATTAGTCTTCCAGGAATGAAAGCACTCTGCGAAGGTGAGATAATTTGATGCAGAATAATCTTGATTCTATTTGCAATAGCCTTAGTCACCAACCGATAAATAACATTACATAAACTAATAGGCCTGAAATCGGAGACTCTTTCTGGCTTCGTCGACTTGGGAATCAAGGCAATATAAGTGTGGTTGAGAGGACCTATATTACCTTGCTTGTTTAGAACTTGTAAGCAAGCTTCACAAACTTCCGGGCCCACAACTTCCCAGTGTCTAGCAAAGAATCCAGCTTGTAAACCATCTGGTCCTGGCGCCTTAGTAGGACACATCTGAGAAAGGGCGACTCGAATCTCCTCCTCCGTGAATGGCTTTCCCAACTGAAGGTTCATTTCTGCAGTAACCCGAGGAGAAATGCCGTTGACAACATCATCTATACAAGCTTGAGTTGGATTTGAGCTAGTAAACAGACTCTGAAAGTAGTCACAAAATGTTGTCTCAATATCTTTATCCTCCTCAACCCATTGATCTTCCTTGTCTCTAATCCTTCTGATTTTATTTTTCCTGTTTCTGGCCACTGCCCGGTGATGAAAAAATTTCGTGTTTTTGTCACCCCCCTTCAGCCAGTCTGCTCTAGATCTTTGTTTCCAGTAAATCTCCTCCTCAGAGAGCCATCTATCAAGCTGCCCTTCAATCCTCCTGATTTTCTCTCTGTCAATGTACTGACTCCCATTCCTCTTAATAAGGCTGAGTTCGCTCAATAAATTCTCAATCTTCCTATTACGACCTCTAAACTCATAACAACTCCAGTTATTAAGCCTCTCCATAACTCGGGCTGAAGCTTCTTTAACGTTGAGAATCTTATCAGCAAAGCTACTCATGTTCAACGCCCCCCACTCATCTTTAACGATTTCTTTACATATTGCACTTCCATGACCACTGGACAATGGTCCGAGCTCCAGGCAACACCATTAACAGCTAGCAAGTTAGAGGTTACAACAACTAAATTACATCCTGACATGTCATGTGTGTATTATTGTTGCAAAATTGTAAAATTAATAGTGTTTTTTTTTTGAAATCATTGGAAATTTCATTGTCAAATCATCTACTTCGGGCTTAAGCGGAACACGTAAAATCTTCAACTGTCTCAGACTCTTATAAGAAACGCACTCCATGAATTCGAACTCATGATCTTAAAGTAAGATCCTGAACCCTACACTACCTAATAGTTACCTTAATGCAGACCCGGCCAAGGTTCCGGTTCGGAACCTAACCGATTCGGTTAGGGTTCTCACCCTGACCGAACCGGTTGGAACCGCTGGAACCGAACGGTTCCAGCGGTTCCAACATGAACCGTACTGTTCCGGTTAGAACCGAAAGTAAAAAAAAAAAAAAAAAAAATTACTTGAACCGTAAGGTTCCACAAGTAAATCTCAATTATTATTATTATTAATAATGAGGTTTAAAATTGCAACCTTGAGCACAATAGTCAATTTCTAAGGAGGTTTAAAAATCTTTTTTTTATAATCAACTCTTGGTTACTGACTTCTTTATATAAGCGATGTGGGACACAATAGCCAAATAACAAATATCCCACATCGCTTATATGAAGAAAACACTAGCCAAGAGTTGGCTATAAAAAAGATTATATGTTAAAAGAATTTTATAAAAAAATAATTCTATAAAAATGATGTGATAGTTTGAATTATATAAATTTTTTTCTATTTTTTAAATTTTATTATTAAAAAAAAAAAACCAAAAGGGAACCGGAACCGACCGGTTCGGTTCCGGTTCGATTTACGGTTCCGGTTCCACACTTGTGGAACCGGGAACCGGCCGGTTCGGTTCGGTCCGAACCGGAACCGAACCGCCGGCCGGGTCTACCTTAATGGATATACACTTTTTTATTTTACTACTCTCCTATTATATATTTTTCAATGGACAAAAGATTTTGACTTAAACGAATTTTGTAAAGAGTATACATAGTTAGAATTTTTATGTATAGCTTGGAGTATTAGAAAAATTAACAAAGAGAAAATCCACATTACTAAAGTAATAGGAATTATTATACCTTATATTGTGGGACACGATAAGTCAATTGATTTGTGAGAAGTTAGAGGAAAATCAAAGATTTAGAATTTGGAGAGAAACCAAGATTTGATTTAAATATATATATATATATATATATATATATATATATATATATATATATATATATATATATATATGATGAATATATCTATATTATAAAGCACAATGGTGTGGGGGAAAAAGTGTAACAGATAATTATGATTAATAGAGATAATGTATCCAAATGCTATCTTTATTGGCTTAATTGGCGGCTCAGATCATTTCATTATAATCTAATGGCTGATAAATAATCTTTTCATTATAGAATCTCTATAAAGATGAAAATGAAAACTACCAAATAAATTAAAAAATAAAATTATTTATTAATGACTAAAATTATTTCATTATAAATAAATTTAATAACAGAATCTTAATCTCTCTATAAATTTTGTAACACTGTGTCGTAAGCACGGACACACATTAGTGATTAATATGGTAAAAAAATTAATATTTTCCTGATATACCACTCATTAACACAACACAATCACTTAAATTCAATAAAGTTATTTATTAAATAAGAATATATAAGTAAATTTCTTCCCTGAACTCTTTCTAAATAAGGAAATTTGACTATAATTTGGGATTTCAAAAATAGAAAGGTGGCCTATCGAAAAGAGATGAAGGGAGTATATTTTATCTCTCTTTTAATGAAATAGATTCAGTCACATAAATATCTGTAGTTTGAATTTATATGATCATAACATTTTCCAAAATGATAAGAGAAATAAAGAAAGTGTAAAGTAGTGCAATAAGTAAAAGGAAAAGTAACTTTAATAAGTTTATTTTCATTTCAAAGCTAAAATCAAATGAAGTAAAATCAAAAATATGTGTCACTTATGTTTTGTTTGGATTGGGATTTGAGAAGGTATGGTAATATAAATTAAAATAAATTTTGGTATTTGGAAAGAAGTGTTTTGAGGAAGTATTATTTTTTAAGATTATTTCATGAGAATACACGGTATATAAATGATGTGTTTGATAGAAAGTATTGTCAGAGATTATAAGTTTGTTTATAAATTATGAAATAAATGATAGAGTATAAAGCACAATGGTGTGGAGGGAAATAGAGTGTAATAGATGGTTATTATTATGAGAGATAATGTATCCAAATGCTATCTTTATGTGGCTTAATTGACGGCTCAAATCATTTCATTATAATCTAATGGCTGATAAAGAATATTTTCATTATAAAATCTCTATAAAGATGGAAAATGAAAACTATCAAATAAATTAATGAATAAAATCATTTATTAATGAATAAAATTATTTCATTATAAATATCTATATTATAAAACACAATGGTGTGGGGGAAAGAGAGTGTAACAGATGGTTATGATTGAGAGAGATAATGTATCCAAAAGCTATCTTTATGTGGCTTAATTGGCGGCTCGAATCATTTCATTATAAACTAATGGCTGATAAATAATCTTTTCATTATAGAATCTCTACATAATCTTAATCTATCTGTAAATTATATATATATATATATATAGTACAGTATAATAAAGTATTTATAATATATTTTTCAAATTTATATGTGATAATATGATAAATTCAAATTCATAAATTTTTTTTACATATATTTTAAATTTTCAGACATATCTTTTGAACCAAAAAGACATCTTATTATCTATAATTGCCATGATTATTGCTTATGTATATGAGTGTTTTGTATTCTTACAAAAATCTCTCACTTAATTTCCTATTTCTCTTTGTAAACGAATTCATAAATTCTACGGAGTTCTAAGAACTTGTTTTGTGTATCTTTAATATATTACCTTAATCTTACAATAAAATAGTGGAGACAATTATTACTTTATAGATAATATTTTCACGCCTTAAAGTCTTTTTAATTATACCCAATGTCTTAACAAGAATATAAATTTATATTTTAAGTGCACACATCAGGTATATTATCACATTAATAAGAAAAATACAATCAAAATTTAATAGGTGTAATGATTAGTGACACATCATATAAGGTACAAAATATATATCTTATTTATGTAAATATATATAGTACTATTGTTTTCAACGTAAGAATACGACGCAAACCACTTTGCGGGAAGGTAACAAATAAAAAAATTGAATTGGGATTTGAAAGGGTGAGTAATTTGGATTAAGGTTAGTCCATAATTTAAAATATTAATAATAAAATAATTACTCCTGTAAATAGGTATTTATAGGTGCGTAAATTTAGTCATTATATAAAAGACACGTGTCATCAATATAAATAAAACTTCCTCCACGAGATATTAGAGGTGGGTCTGTCGCAAACAGATATTGGACCAATTATAGAGTGACATCTGTCACATCATAATTGTGTCGCATGACAGTTCGAAACATCTTCTGGTATCCATGTACTCCGGAGTCAATCCATTATGGAGGAACATCTCTCATCCCTATGAAGTTGTGAGAAATACAATTTGACATGCATAATTACAAGTGTTAACACACGCAGTTCCATATTTGAACATGTCATCTACCATATGCACATCATGCACGTTGACATGTGTCAATCAAGATATGATACATCAACATCATTCACCATATAAATATCATAAATCCTGTAGGAGGAGGGGTTGGAACAAAAAATAGATTATTAATAATAGGGAAATGGTAACGAGTGCTATAAAGGTACTCATTAAGGATCAATTTCTATAAAGTTTTTATGAGAAAATTGAAAAAGTAATTAATGTTTTGATAATTTTTTATATTTCTCATAAAAGTGATGTAAAAACTTTCTGAAACTTTCTAAAAATTTAATAATAAGCAAAAACCTTTATTGCAAATCATTGAGAGTTAATAAGAGGGATAATGACTCAAACTAATAAGGATCTGTCCATATTTGCAGGACCAATTATCTGCTGGACACGAGGAAGCATAGCTCATACAAGCGCCGATAGTTGGATTCTTGTGTAAGATCCAATTACAATAGATAAAGCCCATAATCTTCTTCGAATTTTATTGTAGATCACATTTTTATCGGCTTCAGTATCAAATAAGGTCGATGTATTGTAATTTGTTAAAATAAAATACTAAAAAGGGAATGTTTACATAATTGAATTAGATATGGATCAAAATTTCCATCACTCAACACAAAATGATTTTTTGTAGCTAATAGAAATCCAACCATTTATAGTGACACCGGAAAAATTTAATTATTTAACAATGGTATTATATAATTCATATAGTAATAATATATTATTACTCAAAAAATAATTAAAAAATAAAATTTTATTTAGCACAATTCTTATATACACGAAATTTATAATAATATATTATCACTCAAAAAAATTAACAATTTTATTTAACATAATTAATGAATTGTTGATGATAGCTTGGTAAGTGAAATATATTTACCACAATCTCGGAAACTGAAGCATGATTACAAGACGACGAAAACACAACCTTAGAAAACGAAAGAAAACGATAAGAGATAAAACTGAAAACACAGCCTCAGCCAGAACAGAACAGTCACAGGCCGGATTGCGTACATTGACAAAATCCCACACCACGTAAATAGATAGTTATAGCTATATTCATCTCTTATTATTATTATTATTATTATTATTATTATTATTATTATTATTATGTCAAAAAATAAACGCAGAAAGGCAAAATACCAAAATCCAATACAAAATGATCAGATAACAAACCAGGTAGCAACATGGCTTCTTCATCTTCATCTTCCCCTTCCAAGTCCCCTCCCCCTCTCCCTCCCCCTCACCAATCCCCACGTTTCACCCCTGTAAGTTCTTTATAACCCTTTGTTTGTTTCCTGGGAAAATAATTGAATGATAAGATAAAGCTGTAAACTTTATTCTTTTTGTTTTGCTCGGTTTTTGCAGATTCAAGAATGTGAAATAGAAGGGCAACAGTCAGAGCATAGGGTGTGTACTGATCACAATGGAGTGGCTTACAAGCACCAGCCTACGCCTCTCCATGACAAAAACGGCATACCCAATAACAGGAAACGACAAGATCGGTCTAGTGAAGGAGATGGTTCGGTTTCTTGCAACAAGTGCAGGCCAAACTCTCGGGAGAAGATCTCTGTTGTTCCTTTGGATAACAGCAGCAACAACAATGGTGCCAACAAGATTTCATCTTTCATGGCCAGCCCAAATGGGATCTTCAAGTCAATTTTTCATTCCCTGGCAAGGAAGCAGAGTCCGAAATCAACGGATGTATCAAACGCGAGAGAGGAGCAATGGAAGATCGCAGTGGCTGAGCTTACACACAGGCTGATGCAAGCTACAAGGAGGAGAGACGAAGCATTGTCAGAAGCTTCCAGGCTGAAGTACTCAATGGCTGAGCTGGAGAAGAAACTTAACAAGCTTGAAGTTTATTGCCACAATTTGAAGTCAGGGCTTGAAGAGTGTAGCGTCAATTCTCCGTATAGAGCTGAAAAGAATTCCAAAATTATTATTAGTCAAATGAAAAGTCAACATCTCATGGTTGGTAATGACAAAGTGATTGAACAGTTTTTAATTTCAGTATCTGAAGCTCGCTCCTCCGTTAGGCTTCTAAGCAGATCGCTTACTACGCTACTCAGGTACATGGGTACCAAAATTCACGAGAGAATATCAATTCTTCTTCAACCTTATGATATAAAAATCTCATCTTCCAAGAACCACAAGAGCCTGCTTCATTATCTTGAAGCTTTGCTTCACAAAGCCTTCTTTGAAGATTTTGAATCAGTTGGGTTTCAAAAGAATGCTTCTACTCAAATCTTGAACCCAATAGACCGCTGTGAAGCTAATTTTGCATCGTTTAATGTACTGAAAAAGTTGACGTGGGAGGAGGTCTTGAGTAAGGGGACAAGGCATTTCAGTGAGGAATTTAGCAAGTTCTGTGACAGGAAAATGAGTGAGATTGTGGCAATGTTAGGGTGGAATAGGGCTTGGCCTGAGCCATTGTTGCAGGCCTTCTTTAATGCATCAAAAAGTATGTGGTTAGTGCATCTTTTGGCCAACTCAGTGCACCCAGGCTTGCCGATTTTCAGAGTGGATAAGGGGGCGAGGTTTGATTCTGTTTATATGGAGGATATGGGTGGAGACAGGGCTTGGAATTTGGTTCCGTCCATGGTTCGGATCATGGTCTCACCTGGGTTCTATGTCTATGGCAACGTGGTCAAGTGCAAGGTGCTATGCAGGTACTGCAATAATAATAATAACAACAACAACATTAATAGTAGTGATAAGGGCTTAACCCCATCACCTTGATTAGGATTTTATTTTACTTTTTGAACTGAAAGTTGAAATATTATAATATCAGTTTGTTTATGATACTTTTGATGCTAGCTAGTTGGAGGATTTTCGGGTCAAAGTAAAAAATTGGCATTTTCTTGGTATGGATGGTTTTATTCTCTGTCCAGTCTATTTTGATAATTATAATTTTCAGTTGCTAGTTCTTGTGCAAATTGGAGTTGATTCTCCAACAAGATAGCGTTTGTTTCTTCGTGGGGGCCAAGCTTTGTGGATAGAATTATCACAAAAAAAGACACAGAGAAAAGGCCCATGTAGTTTGGCAGAGATTCTCTTGCGAATGATTTTTGGATTTTCTCTGTTCCATTTATCATATATGAACACTATTAATCCCTTCTCCGTGTGTGTATATATATATATTGGATGGGGGTATTGTCAGGGCGGAGTTCCTGAGTCCAGCTCAATACTGCCATTCTTTCACCATTTTGGCGTTCTGAGTTATATACCCATCACAAAAATCTGCATTATATTCATTTTACTTTCTATTTCAAGCATCGCTTATGCAATCTATCATCTTTGTGGGGAATGGAGTTCAAAGCTTCAGCTGGCTGGTAATTGGTTTCTTGAAAGGTAAAAAGACATCTAGATCCTCAAGGTTTGATATAATTTACACAAAGATTTCCATATTTTCAGAAAGTCATACTGACTTTTTTTGGGAACATATAGAATCATAGATAGACTCAACGGTTGTAAGGGAAAAAAAGGGTTTTTGTGATCATTTTATCAAATTATGAGGGTCTAATTGTTATTTTACCTTCTTGAAAGCAAGATTTTCCAACTTTGCTGAAGTGTCTGCAACGAAGGCATATGTATTTGCTTGCTTGATTTAACAACAATGTGTGACATGGAGGATAGAAGATTCATTCAAATGCTCTTGGTTAAAAAACGAAATTTGGGATCGAGCTTATTGAATTCATTTTCCGAAAATGGCATTATTACAGCCTTGCTTGTTGCTAGATTCTAACCAAATAATTCTTCAGACTTCACAAGCAATATGTGAACCAAATTCACTGGTAACCAACTGAATCCCAGTTGGTAGATTATATATATATATATTGGATGGGGGTATTGCCAGGGCGGAGTTCCTGAGTCCAGCTCAATACTGCCATTCTTTCACCATTTTGGCGTTCTAAGTTATATACCCATCACAAAAATCTGCTTTATATTCATTTTACTTTCTATTTCAAGCATCGCTTATGCAATCTATCATCTTTGTGGGGAGTGGAGTTCAAAGCTTCAGCTGGTAATTGGTTTCTTGAAAGGTAAAAAGACATCTAGATCCTCAAGGTTTGATATAATTTACACAAAGATTTCCATATTTTCAGAAAGTCATACTGACTTTTTTTGGGAACATATAGAATCATCAATCATAGATAGACTCAACGGTTGTAAGGGAAAAAAAGGGTTTTTGTGATCATTTTATCAAATTATGAGGGTCTAATTGTTATTTTACCTTCTTGATAAGGCAATGGCCATTGTTGACTTCCGAAATACCTATATAACCTATACAAGTTCTTTAGTCTTCCGGATAGCAATTGTCAATTGAGGACCAATTTGACCAGCCTCGTCTAATTTTGTCCTCTCGAGGTACATGTATTTGCTTGCTTGATTTAACAACAATGTGACATGGAGGATAGAAGATTCATTCAAATGCTCTTGGTTAAAAAACGAAATTTGGGATCGAGCTTATTGAATTCATTTTCCGGAAATGGCATTATTACAGCCTTGCTTAATAATTCTTCAGACTTCACAAGCAATATGTGAACCAAATTCACTGGTAACCAACTGAATCCCAGTTGGTAGATTATATATACATGTATCATTTTTCAATTCTTGAGGGAGATCACAGTTTGATAATTATAAAACATTTGTACCAAACGAAGGCATTCCCTGTACATCCGCGGCAGCTACAGTGCTGCAGCATTTCTATTTTAAAACTATAGTTGCGTCCAAAATCAAAATCAACGCCCATCTAGATCATTAGCCTTGTGAAAGTCTTTTAAGCTAGGAAGCTTTGGACTTATTTTATCCAATTAATCTTTCACTTCAAGAATTTCTGAAGTAGTAACTACAAAGTTGCTTTGCCTTTTTCACAACCAGACTTTCTACCCTTCTCTTCTTGGTTTCACCCATATCCTCTTAAACATAATCAATGTATCCATCGACATTGAATTTCCTTTTGCACCCTGAGTAGCTCATGTAACGAATTTCCCCAAAGATCGGCCACTCTTTCCAGCCCTGAAATTAATAATGCTGGCGACAACTATATCTGTGGAAATAATCATTGATTCCACCAAGGGAACATTTGAAATAATGGAAAAGGAAGCTCCACGATGAAGAGAAACTTGATCACGGACACAACCTATTGACCATAAGCAACCAACATATCCATTAGGATCCCTCCCATCTATTTGGTACTACAAGTCAAGTTTCAGGTAAGTGAATTGAGTACAACTTTTAATATCAAAGACCTTGGAAGAACAACGGAATGTTAAAACCAATTACCTTGTCAATTCAGATTTATGGCCATTGCAAGGGATTCTTCAGGTCATGTTGTCCATTCAAGAATCTTCTTTGCCCATTACATCCTGCATATAAAATGATGGCCAAGCACACGAGGCTTCCTACATTGTGTGTTAAAGGAGGATTCAATACATCCTCCATATGATTTTCTAATTTCACTATTAGAAAATAAATAGTGATAATTATGTTCCTTCTTATAAAATGTCTGCTAAAGCAACAGAGCTAACATCAGTGATCAGATATTAACAAAATGTCTCAAGCAAAGATTAATCCAACCTCCATTAACATACCAGAAAAATTAACAGCAATTTAACTTTGATGAGTTGGTGTCTAAGACTATAGACATGAAGAAGTATGATACAGGGTATTCACTGATTTCTCTTTATTCAGATTGAAAATTGACCATTAAATTGGCACAGACTGGTCAACTTGCATTTCAGCATAAGCCCAAAACCTCAAGAAAGAACTGTGACTTATTATTTTCAAGATTCAAGGATAATTTTTTAACAAAAATAAAAAAGTAAAAACAAAGCAAAATAACGTAACATACATAAGATTAAAAAAAAAAAAGATTGTTTTTCAAGGGGTTAATTACCACATAAAACCAAGCATCTTTCAGAATAAACCATTTCCAGCTGAGAAGCATTCCAGAGCTGCAAACCTCAGCACAAGAGTTGGAAGAATATTAGCGCAATATCACAACAGAAAATCCCAAATAAAAACAACTAAGTTGATGATACACATTATTATCTTCATAAACCAAAATTACATTCACTTTAGGTAACATTTAGAATGGTACATTTAGTTCTATCCAGCAGTCTGCGCCTTCTTCAATTGCTCCTTCCTGCAACTCAATTATCCAATTGAAAATTATAACCCTGATCATCTAGCAAAAATAGGATACCAGTAATACAAACAATCCGTGTTAACCAAATAAGAGCAATTCTATTTACGTGGAAATATGTTCTTTTTTTATCAGAGGCATGATCCTTCAAGCTCTTACATGCCCCCATTAAAGAATCATAATTAGGCCGGTAGAAGCAAAAGTTATCATCAAGTTCTTTATGCATGATCAACTCTTCCAAAGATGTATCAAGTATCAATTGCATAAAAGTTGTAACTTTTGGCCAAAACCGATCACCTAGGGTGAATCGCATTTATTACAAATGGATTCTTATTAGTTGTAAAGAATCGTGGATATGTCGACATGAGATATGTGTCTCAGAAACTTGACGGTGAAATCTATATTTCCTAAACACAACTCGGATAGCCTATGACGAAGAGATTGTATCTGTAATTGGACCATGAAGGATTCCGAATTAGAGTTTGACGTAAATGGTAAAGTTGTAGATCCATGAGTCTTCTTTCCAATGCAACTTGAAACATAAAAATCGGACATCAGATGAGAAATTTACGGCCAAAATACGAACACTGCGTAAATCATGCCACTACTAATGCACCAGATTCAATAATAACATTCGAAAGGCCCAAATCTTTTGCACACTCCACCCCGAACAGGACTGCTTCTGCTTCTGCGATCTCTACATCCCCCTGAAATTTGGAAGTCTTTGATGCTATTGCTATAAGCTCACTTTGATGATTACGAATCACTACACCCAACCCAACACCACCCTCAGCCACATTAATAGCAGCATCCACATTCAGTTTTATCCAATCAGCATGAGGGGGTACCAACTCAATGCTTTTTTGCAGTTTATATCTGTGATGCTCATATTTTCCTCAGTAGCCACCCCCTTGTATGCACTCCAAGTCGCCTCAGCCCTGGCTATAGTTGGTAGATTATATATACATGTATCATTTGTCAATTCGAGAGTGAGATCACAGTTTGATAATTAGAAAACATTTGTACCAAACGAAGGCATTCCCTGTACATCCGCGGCAGCATTTCTATTTTAAAACTATAGTTGCGTCCAAAATCAAAATCAACGCCCATCTAGATCATTAGCCTTGTGTCTTCAGCTTAAAAGTCTTTTAAGCTAGGAAGCTTTGGACTTATTTTATCCAATTAATCTTTCACTTCAAGAATCTGAAGTACCAACTACAAAGCTGCTTTGCCTTTTTCACAACCAGACTTTCTACCCTTCTCTTCTTGGTTTCACCCATATCCTCTTTAACATAATCAATGTATCCATCGACATTGAATTTCCTTTTGCACCCTGAGTAGCTCATGTAACGAATTTTCCCAAAGATCGACCACTCTTTCCAGCCCTGAAATTAATAATGCTGGCGACAACTATATCTGTGGAAATAATCATTGATTCCACCAAGGGAACATTTGAAATAATGGAAAAGGAAGCTCCACGATGAAGAGAAACTTGATCACGGACACAACCTGTTGATGGTGTTTTTCGGGCACTATATTATTTAAACAACACGACAGGGGTAAAAGGGGTAACTCCATTGATCGAGACCGTTAAAGCCGACCCGACAACTTGACGGTAAGAGGCCGAGCACTTTATACTAAATGGTCGAGCACTTGAGATCGGATGACCGAGCATTATCAAATCGACAGCAGCATTCTCAGTTCAAATGGCTATCATGACCGACCTCATGCACATCGACCAAATAGCAAGGCGTGTTCAGGAAGGAAGAACATCCTATTCTTCGGATAATGAGACAAAATTATCCTACTATCACGGAAAAATTGATGAAATCAGTATCTTGATAGGACAAAATGAGTAAATGTAGTTTGAAATAAGGAAACCTTGTAAGAAAAGGAGATTGGCTCAGCTAGGAAGCCTTATAGGAGAAGGAGTCTAAATTCTGTTATTATAAATAGGAGGGGAGAGCATGTGTAAAAGACATCTGAAAATCATCACAAGAGTGAGAGATTAGAGTCATAAAGTTCCGATTTGTAAGAACAAAGGAGAGCCTGAGAGGTGTATTTGAGTAATAAAAGAGTACCACCCTGTTCTTGTCCGTGGACGTAGGTCGGATCTCAAAATCCACCGAACCACGTTAAATCACCTCGTCTGATTGACGTATTTTCTTGCTTTCCGCTAAGTTTGCTTTTGGTTTCCCGCATAACCAAACAAATTCACAGTTGGAGGAGGATTGCCTCGGAGGTGATATTCCCGTATTACCCCGAGACCAAAATCCACCGTCAACAGTTGGCGCCGTCTGTGGGGAACTTCACAAAAAGCAGTTCACGTGATAAGACAAATGGCGGAAGGCGGAAATCACCAATCAGGAGGTCCGGCAATGGACTGGATGAAAAAGATGGAAGATAGCATGAGGTCTATAATGGATCAACTAGAAAGAATGGAAGGAGCAAACAACGGGAAACCTGAAACCGGGGCCGGCCAGAAGAGGAAAGAGAGGGAAAAAGGGAAAAGAGTAGTAGATATAAGCGAAGACGAGGGACCCAGAAAGAGAGGCCCTTATGGGATAAGATCTGAAGTGGTAGGAAGAGAGCCACGATCAGAAGACACATGGGAAGAGGAGGAACAATCACCCGACCCTTCCTCCGACAGTTTTTACAACTCCGAGAGGGAGGATAGAAAGTACAACGAAGACGTACAGGAAACCTCCGAGCTTAAGGAGCGCCACGCCCGGAACGACAGAAGAACAGAAGGACACAGAAGGCGACACGGGGGCACAGCCCGTGAAATAAAGTCTTGGTTGAGAAAAGAGATGACCAGATGGGAAGAAGGTCTCAAGATCGGCGCGGGAGACACCCGACGCAAGGAAGAGGGGTCTCCCCTTACAGAAGAGATAAGGTCAGCACAGTTCCCGAAGCGATTACCATGGCACCATACAAAGGCCACTCCGACCCAAAATCCACATCGAGAATTTTGTCCTCCTAATGGAAGTACAAGGGGTGACGGGCGACGCTATATGCAAAGTATTTCCCTTAACTTTAGGTGGGTCTGCCATCCTATGGTATAGAATTCTGGCCCCGGAGAGCATCCAGAGCTTCTCCCAGCTTAAGAAATCGTTTATCCGGCACTTCAAAGGAGCCTGCACCCCTAAAAAAACAATAGGAGAACTAAGGCTCATGAAACAGGGAGACGACGAGACACTGAAAAGCTTCATTGAAAGGTATCACAACACTGTACTCGAAGTCGGAGGGTACGAATCCCAAGAAGCCCTGGAAAGTCTGAAAGGGGCCCTAAGGGTCGGGAAACTGTGGACCCACCTGAGGATCCACGAGACACCAGACTACGCTACCGCACTGGAGGTAGCCCGAAAATTCGTTCTATTAGAAAACGAGGAGAAAATATCCCGAAGAGGGAACACCATTAGAGAAAGGACCACAACGTAAGGGGACATGCCACGAATGGGTGCAGAGACCAGCGGGAGCAGGTGGAAGACTTGGTGAAAGAAGGCTATCTCAGTGTGTACATAGACCATTCGTTTTTTTGAGGTCGACCAAGTTGATAGCGGAAGTCATCCGGTCGGATGCGTGGAATGCTGAGATGCAGAGAGGATGTATTAAAAAGAGCCCAGCTTGTAGTGGCCCTTGTAGAGTTGCAAGAAAGGCAACGGATCCCAAAAATGTGAGTAAGACCTCTTCTATCTTAGACTGACATTTGATTATGCTTGTTTGTTATGGCCCACACAATGGTTTTGATATTTGTTTTACGGCTCGGGTCTGCTCTTGTACCGCCGAGTCCGTTTTGTTGATATATGTTTCTTTCCGACTCGGGACTGCTCTTGTACCGCCGAGATCGATGTCTCTTTCCGGCTCGGGTCTGCTCTTGTACCGCCGAGACCGATGTCTCTTTCCGGCTCGGGTCTGCTCTTGTACCGCCGAGACCGATGTCTCTTTCCGGCTCGGGTCTGCTCTTGTACCGCCGAGACCAATGTCTCTTTCCGGCTCGGGTCTGCTCTTGTACCGTCGAGATCGATGTTTGTTACAGCTCGGGGTCGGGTTACGTCCCACCGAGTCATGCTCATTGGTCTGGGGACGGGACATTCCCCCAGAGCCAAGTACCTCTTTCAGCTCGGGGTCAGGTTACGTCCCACCGAGTCATGCTCATTGGTCTGGGGACGGAACATTCCCCCAGAGCCAAGTACCTTTTTCAGCTCGGGGTCGGGCGATGTCCCACCGAGTCTGCCTTTGGACTGGGGACGTAACATTCCCCCAGGACCAAGTGATTTTTACAGCTCGGGGTCGGGCGATGTCCCACCGAGTCTGCCTTTGGACTGGGGACGTAACATTCCCCCAGGACCAAGTGATTTTTACAGCTCGGGGTCGGACGATGTCCCACCGAGTCTGCCTTTGGAATGGGGACGTAACATTCCCCCAGGACCAAGTGATTTTTACAGCTCGGGGTCGGCCGATGTCCCACCGAGTCTGCCTTTGGACTGGGGACGTAACATTCCCCCAGGACCAAGTGATTTTTACAGCTCGGGGTCGGGCGATGTCCCACCGAGTCTGCCTTTGGACTGGGGACGTAACATTCCCCCAGGACCAAGTGATTCAAACAGCTCGGGGTCGGGCGATGTCCCACCGAGTCTGCCTTTGGACTGGGGACGTAACATTCCCCCAGGACCAAGTGATTTTTACAGCTCGGGGTCGGGCGATGTCCCACCGAGTCTGCCTTTGGACTGGGGACGTAACATTCCCCCAGGACCAAGTGATTTTTACAGCTCGGGGTCGGGCGATGTCCCACCGAGTCTGCCTTTGGACTGGGGACGTAACATTCCCCCAGGACCAAGTGATTCAAACAGCTCGGGGTCGGGCGATGTCCCACCGAGTCTGCCTTTGGACTGGGGACGTAACATTCCCCCAGGACCAAGTGATTCAAACAGCTCGGGGTCGGGCGATGTCCCACCGAGTCTGCCTTTGGACGGGGACGTAACATTCCCCCAGGACCAAGTGATTTTTACAGCTCGGGGTCGGGCGATGTCCCACCGAGTCTGCCTTTGGACTGGGGACGTAACATTCCCCCATGACCAAGTGATTCTTACAGC